>JARBWK010000006.1:145747027-145934184 GCA_030556195.1 Anolis apletophallus
CATTTAAGCAAGTGAAAGGAGACGACAAGGTGGTGTAATAATTGTAAGCAGGTGATGGGATAGTTGATAAGTTAGATTAAACGATAATAGATGTTAAATCAGATTTGTTCTCTTTCTCTTACATATCACAGGCAACTTATGGAAACTCAGGAGGAAATTATAGGGAGCAACGGAAACGCGATAAGTGACTGAGAAATAGAAAAGCTAAAAGTCCACCTACCCAGAACTTTGTTAGTCGTTTACCCCTTTTCCGACACACTTTTCTTTATTGTGTAGGAATGTCTATAACATTCCTAATTCCTTCTTGACCCCTTCCCCGATGTAATGTATACTCGGTTTTTTAAGTGATGTTGTGTTTTGTGTATGTCTATTCTTGTCAAAGATGAATAAAGACTATTTAAAAAAAAAAAAAAAAAAAAAAAGATCGTGACTGCTCCCCCTGCATGCCCGGATAGCCTCCAGGGATGGCAGGCACTCCATAGCAGGGTGATCAGCTGGGGGCGAGAGCGGGCAGAGGCCTGCAGCCTCCGATCGCCTGCTGCTCCGCTCTCCTCTTTTTTCTTGTCCTGGCGGAGGGACATGGGGACAGAGCGCTGTACTGCGTCCCTGCACGGCAGAGGCAGAGAGAGGGTGGAAGGGGAGGAGCGCGGACAGAGGAAGGAAGGAAGGAAGGAAGGAAGGAAGGAGGGAGGGAGCGGCCAGGAAGGGTCATGGAGGCCTCGGGTGACGAGGGCGGCTGAGCTCCCGAGAGGCCGCTGACCTCCACGTTGAAAGAGTCCCCGCCTTCCTTCGAGCTCCCTTCAGAGCTCCCCCGGCGGGCAAGCAGAGAGGGCGAGCAAAGAAGGCAGGCAGTCTCTCTGAGGCAGGCCACACACACGCTTTGCCATCCTCTGGGCTGGGCTCATTGGGCCATTCCATCTTGGGATCCTTCCTCTCTTCAGGATGTCAGCCTTCATCTTGGTTCGCACCTTGTCTTCTTGAATTTTATTTTATTTTAGTGGTTTTTATTATTATTTTATAATAATATAATAATAATACAATAAATAATATAATATAATGTTATATTATATTATAATTTCAATATATTATAATGTCTATATATATACAATAATATAATAATTATGATATTAATACTACTAATATATGAATATTTCTTGATATATTAATATGTTAATATTAATGATGTGTAATATATAGTAAATAAATAAATAAATAAATAATGTAGATTAGAATGTAGTTCAGCCTTTAGGTGCGGCCCTCCATAACATTTTTTTTGGCTCTCGTGAGGCCCCTTGGAAAAAATAATTTAGATCCTGAATGTTTGGATATTTAATGGGCTGCTACAAAGACCATCCAAGAGAAAATGTATGCTTCAACAATTAGTACTGTGGCAGTGTTACTATGTGAATCCTCAGAATACTTGATCATCCTGCTGCCAGTTTTCTGCAGTTCTCTGCAGCAGTGTTTCCCAACCAGTGTGCTGGGGCACACTAGTGTGCCGTGAGCGATCATCAGGTGTGCCGTGGGAAATTGGAACCTCCACTACCCTTACTTATTAAAGGAGCGCCACTACATCACAGTACAAAATGCACAATTAATCATACATAATCATACGCCAAAAAAAACACATTCAAAGTACCCAATACTGCTGGAGAAAATCAAAAGTCTTACATAAGGTAGTTCGCCGTGGTCGCCACAGAGAGCGGAGGAGTTGCGAACCAGGAAGTAGCGAGTTCACGGAGCGCTTCTCTATGGAAAACTCGCAATATTTGATGAAATCACGGCAGTGAGTGCAAAAAACAAAGTGTATCCTCACGATGTTATCCAATGTCAGTTCTGGGATCCGCACAATAACACAGTCAGTTTGCGGAAAATTTAAAGAAGCAGCACCATAATCATAGCGACGAAGTAGAAAATCACGTAGATAATCACATATATTCAAACCGCCAGATGCTGAAGATAGATGTGGCGATGGAATCGAAAGCTGGCATGGGCAAACTTGGACCTTCCAGGTGTTTTGGACTCCAATTCCCACAATTCCTAGCAGCCTCAGGCCCTTTCCCCCTCAGCCTCTTAAGCAGGAAAGGGCCTCAGGCCGTTAGGAATGGTGGGAGTTGAAGTTCAAAGCACCCAGAGGGCTGAAGTTTTCCCGTGACGGACAGCTGTTGTGTCTTTCTGCCATTCCTGCCAGAATATCTATATTGTGTTCATCGAAATAGGCCCAGGTTTCACACTGAGTGTATAGATACATTTAAAAACATATTAACTATATGTATTACTGTGTTAGAGTCAATTTTGTGTCATTTTGGTTGGTGGTGTGCCCCAGGATTTTGCAAATGTAAAAAGTGTGCCGCGGCTCAAAAAAGGTTGGGAAACACTGCTCTGGAGATTGGTTTTTCTGTCAATGCTTTATTTCTTGCATGAATTCCCTAAATTCCAACTAGATCTTGTATACAAACATGTGAACACTAGATGGCAGCAGAGTCCTGCAGTGGCCAGCTCCCCATTTATCTGACAGTGATTAAGTGGACTGTGGCAGGTCATTAAGCTGCAACTATTATAAATCATTCCCAAAATTACTCCTGATGCTTGGTAATTGTTTACAGATCTCAAAAGTTCGGCACAGATTGTAATGTGGCAATCTGCAATGCACTGCTGACCAAAGCAGCAATTCTCTAATCAGTGGAAGGAAAAATGCCAGATACTTTCCGAAGTACATGGATGGCTAGTAACAAATGTGTAAACTGCACGTTGTTGCTGCTGCACATTTCTAGTATTCTGTCAAGAGGGGCTTACTGTATGTGGATAAAACCAACTTTTAATGTAATAGAGATCAGATAATCTGGTGATGTTGCATTTCTGGTGGTGTCAGTTTAAGGATGCCTACAGGGCCAAAAGTCCTCCCAGACCCCAATTTACATAGTGCTGGCATATATAGATGCCAGATGATATACAGTTGAGTGTGAACAAGTTTACAGTTGTCAGATACAGCCTGTATTGATGGATTCAAATCTCATTGGCTTCAACAGCAATACTGTGTTGTAGCGATCCGGTTGTCGCGTTATCCATCAGCCCCTGTGCTCGCACGGAGACGTCGCCTGAGGTAAAACATAAGAACATAAGAACATAAGAACATAAGAAGAGCCATGCTGAATCGGGCCTCAGCCCATCTAGTCCAGCATTCTGTGTCACACAGTGGCCCACTAGTTGTACACAGGGATCTCTAGCAGAAAGGAGGGCAAAACCCTCACCTGCTCCCGACCCCCCACAACCAGTACCCGGGAAAATCCTGCCTGCCTCCATCAACACAGAGGTGGCACTTGGATGTCCATTTCAGTAGCTACTGATTCCCTTGGTCTCCATGAATCTGTCTAATCCTGCCTTGAAGCTGTCCAGGCTGACAGCTGTCACAACCTCCTCTGGAAGTGAGTTCCATAACCCAATGACCCTCTGGGTGAAGAAATATTTCCCTTTATTAGTCCTAACTTTCCTACCTTGGAGCTTCAGGGAGTGCCCTCTAGTCCTAGTGTTGGGTGACAGAGAAAATATTTTTTCTTTATTCACCTTTTCTATCCCATGCATGATTTTATACACTTCGATCAAGTCACCTCTTAAACGCCGTCTTTCAAGGCTGAAAAGACCAAGGCGTTGCAACCTGATTTCGTAAGGGAGCTGCTCCATCCCTTGGATCATTTTTGTTGCCCTTTTCTGTACCTTTTCCAGTTCCGTTATATCCTTCTTGAGGTGCGGTGACTAGAATTGTACACAGTACTCTAGATGTGGCCTCACCATAAATTTGTAGAGAGGCAATACAACATTTGACGACCTATTTTCGATTCCCTTCCTGATCATGCCTAGCATAGAATTTGCTTTTTTCACTGCTGCTGCGCACTGGGTTGACATCTTCATTGAGCTGTCCACCAAAACCCCAAGATCCCTTTCCTGGTTTGTCTCAGAAAGCTTTGACCCCATCAATTGGTAGGTGTAGTTGGGGTTCTTTGCCCCGATGTGCATGACTTTACACTTGTTTAGGTTAAAATGCATTTGCCACTTTGTTGTTACTGCCTAAGGAGTTTTGGGACTCCAAATTTGCCGCTACAGTGTTACGAGGGTGGGTCGATAAGTCAGTGACTTTTTGAATGAAACACAGGTTTTTTTGGGGGGGAAAATCATTTTATTTTTCAACATAGTCTCCTTTGAGCTCTATACACTTTGTCCAAGGTTTCTCCAATTTTTTTAATCCCTTCCAAAAAATAAGATTTGTCGAGGTCATCAAAATAGGTATTTGTTTGTGAGATGATTTCATTGTTGGAGCCAAATCTCTTTCTGCTGAGCCATTTCTTCAAGTTTGGAAATGAGAAATAGTCACTTGGGGCTAAATCTGGAGAATAGGGCAGATGAGGGAGCAATTCTTATCCCAATTCATTTATTGTTGCCATGGCAACTGCACACGTGTGCACCTTTGCATTGTCATGGTGCAAAAGAACTTTTTCTTGGCCAAATGTGGTCGTTTCCCCCCCCAAATCCTCATTAAATCGACCTAATAAATTGGCATAATATTCGCCATTGATTGTTTTACCCCTTTGAAGGTAGTCAATGTGGATTATACTGCGTGCATCCCAAAAACAGTCGCCATGATTTGATTAGCTGACAAAGCCACCTTGGCCTTCTTTGGCGCCGATTCACCCCGAGAAACCCCTGTTTTGATTGCTGTTTGGTCTCTGGTGTGTTGTGGTAGATCCACATTTCATCCATGGTTATGAAATGGCACAAAAAACCATCCATATTGCGGTTGAACAACACCAAACACTCCTGCGAAATTGTGTTTGTGGTCGATTGTGAGCAAACGCAGCACCCATCTTGCAGAAAGCTTTCTCATACCCAAGTGATCATTTAAAATTGAAACCACTGAGCCATGTGAGATGCCTATGGCTTCCCCAATCTCTCGCACTTTCAATCTCCTATTGGCAAACACCATATCGTGGATTTTTGCAATTGTTTCGGGTGGAGAGACCTCAACTGGGCATCCAGAACGTTCGCCATCTTCCGTGCTTGTACGGCCACAACAAAATTCAGTAAAACACTTTTTTACCATTGAAATTGATGGTGCAGAGTCCCCATAGTATTTATCAAGCTTAGCCTTGGTTTGAGTGATGGTTTTTTCCACACAAAAAAAAAGCTTAATGAGCACACGAACTCCACTTTTTTCCATGTTTTTCTCAAATCACGCGGTAGTCTGCTATCAATGGCTGTCAAACACAAACTAAATGATGCAACTTGTTCAAATTTTGACAGGAGTCAACTGATAGATGCCTGTTGACAGGAGGAGTGTTGCCCTTTCAGTTAAGAGGCGGGAAATTCAAAAAGTCATGGACTTATTGACCAGCTCTCGTATTTTGGATTTTCTGGCCATTCTCACAGACCAATTCGACACTTCCATATAATCCAGATTATCAAAGCAGATAATCAAATCCACATTATCTGCTTTGTATTGGATTATCTGTGTCTACACTGCTATATCAATCTCTGTGCTCCTCTAGTGTTTTTAAGATTTTGTAAAAAAATGTTGCATTCATTAGAAAAATGAAAGGTAAATCTGGTTAAGTATGTGTTGCATACTAATGAAAGCGATCAGTTGGGGGGGGGGGAGCATACATTATTGGGAGTAATTGACTTGAAGGGATTTTAAAAGGTGTAAAGCATGTGGCAATTAGTTGGAGGAAAGACGAGGATTAATTAGACTCAGGATAGTTAGGCTCAGGAAGGATTATGAGAAGATAGTGCAAGAATTAATGGGATGTGTTAGAGTCAATTAGGAATTAGATGCATTAAATAAATAATAGTAACAACAAAACCTTGAAATTCTGTAATCACAGGCTGCTGTGCACCAACTAATCTCTAACTTTATATTGAACTTCTGTTTAATACATCATTTTTGTATTTTACATGTTGTCATGGAACAGTACAAAAGTGCTATTGGAGTGGTTGAGTTCAGGCACACAGTGGTTCAGGATACTGCTGCCTAATGGTGGGATTATAAGAATAAAGTGGTCCCAGCTTTTTTTGACCAGGGACCACTTTGACCACAGACCACTTGACCAGGGACAACATTGACCACAGACCACTTGACCAGGGGTCACTTTGACCACAGACCACTTGACCAGGGACCACATTGACCACAGACCACTTGACCAGGGACCACATTGACCACAGACCACTTGACCAGGGACCACTTTGACCACAGACCACTTGACCAGGGACCACATTGACCACAGACCACTTGACCAGGGACCACATTGACCACAGACCACTTGACCAGGGACCACTTTGACCACAGACCACTTGACCAGGGACCACATTGACCACAGACCACTTGATCAGGGACCACATTGACCACAGACCACTTGACCAGGGACCACATTGACCACAGACCACTTGACCAGGGACCACATTGACCACAGACCACTTGACCAGGGACCACATTGACCACAGACCACTTGACCAGGGACCACATTGACCACAGACCACTTGACCAGGGACCACATTGACCACAGACCACTTGACCAGGGACCACATTGACCACAGACCACTTGACCAGGGACCACATTGACCACAGACCACTTGACCAGGGACCACATTGACCACAGACCACTTGACCAGGGACCACATTGACCACAGACCACTTGACCAGGGACCACATTGACCACAGACCACTTGACCAGGGACCACTTTGACCACAGACCACTTGACCAGGGACCACTTTGACCACAGACCACTTGACCAGGGACCACTTTGACCACAGACCACTTGACCAGGGACCACATTGACCACAGACCACTTGACCAGGGACCACTTTGACCACAGACCACTTGACCAGGGACCACTTTGACCACAGACCACTTGACCAGGGACCACTTTGACCACAGACCACTTGACCAGGGACCACATTGACCACAGACCACTTGACCAGGGACCACATTGACCACAGACCACTTGACCAGGGACCACATTGACCACAGACCACTTGACCAGGGACCACTTTGACCACAGACCACTTGACCAGGGACCACTTTGACCACAGACCACTTGACCAGGGACCACATTGACCACAGACCACTTGACCAGGGACCACATTGACCACAGACCACTTGACCAGGGACCACATTGACCACAGACCACTTGACCAGGGACCACATTGACCACCCACTTGACCAGGGACCACATTGACCACAGACCACTTGACCACATTGACCACAGACCACTTGACCAGGGACCACATTGACCACAGACCACTTGACCAGGGACCACATTGACCACAGACCACTTGACCAGGGACCACATTGACCACAGACCACTTGACCAGGGACCACATTGACCACAGACCACTTGACCAGGGACCACATTGACCACAGACCACTTGACCAGGGACCACATTGACCACAGACCACTTGACCAGGGACCACATTGACCACAGACCACTTGACCAGGGACCACATTGACCACAGACCACTTGACCAGGGACCACATTGACCACAGACCACTTGACCAGGGACCACATTGACCACAGACCACTTGACCAGGGACCACTTTGACCACAGACCACTTGACCAGGGACCACTTTGACCACAGACCACTTGACCAGGGACCACTTTGACCACAGACCACTTGACCAGGGACCACATTGACCACAGACCACTTGACCAGGGACCACATTGACCACAGACCACTTGACCAGGGACCACATTGACCACAGACCACTTGACCAGGGACCACATTGACCACAGACCACTTGACCAGGGACCACATTGACCACAGACCACTTGACCAGGGACCACATTGACCACAGACCACTTGACCAGGGACCACATTGACCACAGACCACTTGACCAGGGACCACATTGACCACAGACCACTTGACCAGGGACCACATTGACCACAGACCACTTGACCAGGGACCACATTGACCACAGACCACTTGACCAGGGACCACTTTGACCACAGACCACTTGACCAGGGACCACATTGACCACAGACCACTTGACCAGGGACCACTTTGACCACAGACCACTTGACCAGGGACCACTTTGACCACAGACCACTTGACCAGGGACCACTTTGACCACAGACCACTTGACCAGGGACCACATTGACCAGGGATCATTTGACTAGGAACCACTTTGACCAGGGACCACTCTCCAACATTAGTACCAAAAGGGTTACAAATCAGGTTTTGGACAATTTTAGATTTGGTTTGTTTATTTGGGGTGCTGATTCATAGAACTGCATTGAATAGACCACATCAGCTCTAGTTTCTGATACAGTACATATGACATCCAGTATTATTCATTCATTTATTTATTTAAGACTTTTCTACCCCGGCCTTCTTACCTCTGAAGAGGGACTCAGACCGGCAAACAGCAAGTATTCAATGCTAACATTTAAAATCTAAAAGCATCATAAATTTACAATAAAATTTACAATAAAATACAATACAATAAATACATTTTAAAAACCTTTCGCCAAAGTAAAATCAAGTCCAACTTAATCCATATATTCGGTCCGTATCAAGTGGTTAGCAACTTTAGTCGCTTCGCAATCTCCCCCTTCATTCTGCGAAGGCCTCATTCCACAGCCACGTTTTCACCCATTTCCTAAAAGTCAGGAGGGAGGGGGCGGATCTAATTTCATTTGGGAGGGAATTCCACAGCCGGGGGCCACCACAGAAAGGGTCCTGTCCCCCGTCCCCACCAGGCGCGCCTGTGAAGGTGGTGGGACCGAGAGCAGGGCCTCTCCAGACGATCTTAGTACTCTTGACGGTTCATAGGGGAGAATACGTTTGGACAGGTAAACTGGGCCGGAACCGTACAGGGTTTTGTAGGTCAACACCAGCACTTTGAATTGTGCTTGGAAGCTAATTGGCAGCCAGTGGAGCTGGCGCAACAGGGGAGTTGTGCGCTCCCTGTACCCCGCTCCCGTTAGTAGTCTGGCTGCTGTGCGCTGGACTAATTTCAGCTTCCAGGCAGTCTTCATAGGCAACCCCACGTAGAGAGCATTGCAGTAGTCTATACGGGATCATCTGCTCACCAACAGAAAACCATATTTAATAATCTAGATCCATTGACCTTATTTTAGGTCTTGTGGCCCACCAGTGGGCCACGGCCTAGAAGTTGGGAAGCACCGCTGAACACAGAAACCACAAGGAATCTATAAACTTACCACATTTGTTGGCAGTGACATGACAGCTGGAAGTCCCCCACAGCACACTGTCTCTCTCTGGCATTACTTCGCGAATGAAGGTTCTTAGGAAGGACTCATCCCATGCTTTCTACAAGTGTGTTGATGACTAAAAAGGCCAATCTGAGATAGGCAAGTCTGGTTGCAGAAAGCACAGCAGAAAGTCTCCTTGGGTGATGTTGTTTCCAAGTTGCGGTTCTTTCTGCATTGTCGTTTCTTTTCGAGACGTGTCTGCCGTGTCTTCTCGAAAGAGGCCGCAGCATTATGGATAGTGCATCTCCATGCCTCCCGATGTGAGGCCAGGGTGGACCATTGTTGGTGATCAATCTGGCCAAGCCTAAGATGTTGTTTCAGGGAATCCTTATATCTCCTTTTTGGGGCACCTCTCTTGCGCAGACCCGTGGCAAGTTCACCATAGAGTAGTATCTTTGGGAAGCGGTGGTCCTCCATCCTAGAGATGTGCCCTGCCCAGCGCAGCTGTGTTCTCAATAGCATGGCCTCAATGCTGGTGATCCCTGCTTGCTCAAGGACAGCAACATTCATTACATAGTCAGTCCAGTGTACATTTAGGATTGAGCGAAGACAGCGCTGATGAAAGCGTTTGAGGAGTCGTAGATGTTGGCAATAGGTGACCCATGTTTCAGACCCATAAAGGAGAATAGACAGTAAGATAGCTCTGTACACACTGATTTTGGTGCTTTGTCTCAGGTGTGCCGTGGGAAATTGGCACTCTTCCCCCTCCTAACAGCTCTTTCTCCATCTTTCCCTCCCTAAAGATCCTCCTCGAGGCAAAGGAAGGGCTCCTCCGAATGCGAGGGCCAGGCCCGCCTTGAGGAAGCCTTCAGGAGCCTCGACTCAGCATGGCTCTAGCTTCTGCTCAGGGCTGCTTCAGCCTCCCGATGCTCCCAGGTTCGCTTACTGCCCAATTCACCGACGTGGAGCTTCTGACTTTGGCTGTTCTCGTGAGAAATCCAAGGCAACGCGAAAACGCCGACTAAATCACTCTCGCCCAGTGCTCTGCTTTTGTGGAGGGAGGAGGGAGGCAGCGAAAGAGGCCACACAGATCTATGAAACATATAGACTCTATACATTTCATAGATCTGTGTTGCCTCTTTCGCTGCCTCCCTCCAAAAAAGCAGAGCACTGGCAGACGGTGTTTTCTGCCTTGGATTTCTCACGAGAACAGCCAAAGCCAGAAGCTCCAGAATTGGGCAGTGAGCATGCTGAGGCTGAAGCAGAGCTGAGCAGAAGCTAGAGCCATGCTGAGTCGAGGCTCCTGAAGGCTTCTCAAGGCGGGCCTGGCCCTGGCCAGGTTTCCAAGAAACAAATTGAGCCTCTCCGCTTGGAAATGTTTTAAAAAAAACTATTTTACTGGATTTTTTGAGAGTTGCCCCCCCCCCCCCCCAAGAACTTTTTATAACAGCTTCATGACATCCATAGTTAACTGGAAGCAAGTTTCATTCAGGGTGAAATTTCACAAGGGTCTGGAGAACAAGCCCCATGAGGAGCGGCTTGAAGAGCTGGGCATGTTTAGCCTAAAGAAGAGAAGGCTGAGAGAAGACATGTGAGAGGAGGTCATATATATGTTGTGTTCATTAAAACAGGCCCAGGTTTCACACTGAGTGTATAAGTGCATTTAAAAACATATTAACTATATGTATTACTGTGTTAGAGTGTCATTTTGCGTCATGTTGGTTGGTGGTGTGTCCCAGGATTTTATAAATGTAAAAAATGTGTCCCGGCTCAAAAAAAGTTGAAAAACACTGCTCCAGGCCACATTTATTAATGTATTCCCCCATTCCTATCTGCTTTCCCCAGGGCATCAGACAGATAGGGTTATCGAGCTACCTTTCATGTTTCCTTAGCTAGACATTTGGTATTTTCATCAGATTGCTGCCTGGAGTTCTGATAATATCTTGACTGCCTGATAGATTCTAGGCTTGGTTTTTAAATTGTGGGTGGAAAAAACCCTGTATGGTCTTCCTTTTAAAATCTCATCTACTTCATAGTAATCTCCCGAGAAACCACCTAGCAATAGGATAGAAGAAATATTTTTTTCTAAAACTGCGACAATTAAGGAAGTGGCACAGCTGGCTAAGTGTCAGCTGCATAAGATTTCTCTGACCTGTAGGTCATGAGTTCGAGGCCTGCCTGGGTCGGGGTGGGTGCCTGACCTTAAATGTAGCCTGCTGTCGACCTTTGCAGCCCGAAAGACAGTTCATTTGTCAAGTAGGAGATAAAGGTACCACATTAAGTGGGGAGGAGAATTTTGACTGATTGATGATGTCTTAAAGAACTCCAGGAATCGCTGAAAGGAATGCGGAAGAAGAACAAGGGATGCTGGAAAACGCTGAGAGAGATGAGTTCATCAGCTCCCCCTGGTGGCCAGAATTTTGCCAGAAAATTGCCTCTGTTCGTCTTTGTTTGTCTATGTTCGTCAATATATGTATATGTTGAACTGCAGGGATTGTCTGCAAGTATATGTACTGTAATCCGTTCTGAGTCCCCTTCGGGGTGAGAAGAGTGGAATATAAATCAGGGCTGTCCAACAGGTGGCTCGTGGGCCGTACACACCCCCCCCCAGCCTGTTGGACACGGCCCCCGCTACCCTCCTGAAAGATTTTTTTAAAAAATATATTTCTTAAAAAAAATATTTTTTTAAAAAAAATGGTGGCTGGGGGGGGAGGAGGAGGCGGGGTAGGGAGAAGGAAGGGAGCCAGCTCCTCCTCCCTGCACCACCCCCCTCCATCCCTCTCTCCGCGCCGCCCTTCCTAGGGAGGGGGAACCACCGAAAAGGAACAGTAGGCGGCACCAAGTGTGGCGCGTCAGAGGCCTGGGGTGACACGCCACCCTTGGCGCTGCCCACTGCTCCTTTTCGGCAGCTAGGAAGGGTGGGAGAGCCGCAAAAATGGAGCAGTAGGCGGCGCCAAGGGCGGCGCATCAGAGACCTGGGGTGACGCGCCGCCCTTGGCGCTGCCCACTGCTCCTTTTTGGTGGCTAGGAAGGGCGGGGGAGCTGCCAAAAAGGAGCAGTAGGCAGCACCAAGAGCGGCCCGTCAGAGGCCTAGCGTGACGGGCCGCCCTTGGCGCCGCCTACTGCTATTAAGGGCGGGGGAGCCGGCTGCCTTCTTCCTCCGTAGCCCCTCCTCCTTCTACCCGCTCGCGCCGCCGCTCGGGATCCGAGCAGCGGCGTGCCTGGGGAGAAGGAGGAGGGGCTATGTGAGCGAGTGGCCTGCCCCACCCCATCCCCCGCGAGCGGCCCCGCCCCCGCTCACTGATGACCTACGGCCCCCCAGGTGATCAGTGACACTTCTTCTGGCCCTTGGGTCAGAAGAAGTTAGACAGCCCTGATATAAATGAAGTAAATAATAATAAATAAATAAATAATAAGGACTAAAACAATTAGTTTAAGCTCCCCTGCCTTTTGATTCATTTGTATACAAAAAAAGAGTCAAAATTGATAGTTCCATCTATTTTATTTCTCTCACATTGTTCTTTTTTTATTAAAAAACATTCTATCAAATGTAAGACTTTTCTTTCAATTCTGACAAGTTTTTTTTAAAAAAATCTCACTCAGTCCAATGCAGCAGGTACAGTTATTATCAGTGTGGGGAGAACATACTGTTGACCTGCTTTCTATGTTAAAGATGAGGAACCTGTCAGAAAAAATTAGGTGGCAACCCTTACTCAGCACTGCCCAGGATTCAAATAGACTATTACAAACTCAGCTCTTAAAGATTTCTGCTTAAATTGACAAATCTGTCAGTTTTGTTCCCTGCATACGCTTTTCTCTTTAAAAACCCAGTATTCTTTCCATATGATTTACAAAAAAAAATGTATGGGCTTTGGAAAGTTCTTAATAAAACCATTCTCACCAAGCTCTGGAAGAGGAATGAGTTCCCATGGCCCTTCAAGTGCGTTGGGATTGCAATTCCAATAATCCCGCTCAAACAAACACACACAAGTGCGTTGGGATTGCAATTCCAATAATCCCGCTCAAACAAACAACATTTTATTATGGCCCAAAGACCCTTATTGCTCTGTAAGTGTACAACATTTGCAAGGTTAATAAGATTAACAACAGCTGACTGATTTAACACACAGTTGGATGAAATTAGCAACCGCTAAAACTGATTAAAATATGGGATTAAAACTGATTGTGGCGCAGCTGGCTAAGTGTCAGCTGCATAAGATCTCTCTGACCAGTAGGTCATGAGTTCGAGGCCTGCTTGGGTCGAGGTGGGTGCTCGACCTTAAGTGTAGCCTGCTGTTGACCTTTGCAGCCCGAAAGACAGTTCATTTGTCAAGTAGGAGATAAAGCTACCACATTAAGTGGGGAGGCAAATTTTGACCGATTTATGAGGCCATTAAAGAACTCCAGGAATGCTGAGGAATGCAGAAGAACAACAAAGGGACGCTGGAAAACGCTGAGAGAGATGAGGAGTGCGTCAGCTCCCCCTGGTGGCCAGAAGTTTGCCTCTGTTCATCTATATATGTCTATATATGTTGAACTGCAGGGATTGTCTGCAAGTATGTGTACTGTAATCTGCTCTGAGTCCCCTTCGGGATGAGAAGAGCGGAATATCAATAAAGTAAGTAAATAAATAATACAACATGGCTATGAACATAGGTAAAATATCGCAAAAGTTACCAGGCATGTTTCAGCCTCTGTCTAAAATTGAGAATTGTCTAATCCTGGCTGCCTCAGAAAGAAACTTGGCAACAGCCAGGGCCATGCGGGGGAGATCGTCACCAAGTAAAAACTTTACATAAAATTTCACTAGACTAACCAGTAAATTTCTCAGTAGGGGATTAATTACCATATGTATGCTCGAGCTTGTTCATAAAAACTTCATGACAGTAGAATATGGTAGATAGATGCATTCTACTTCCTGTTTGTTACATGGGAAGAGTCGTCATTATATGGGATACCCTCCGCAGTTCAGGAATACATTGCACCTTGCTTTGGAAAAAAGGCAGCAGTATTTGGCCACAGTCAAGTACTTTAGATAATTTGCTGCAGGAAAAAGGCCCAACATAATGTATGGATAGGGCACTTGGGGAGCAAGACACATATGAACAATATTCCACAGTCTCTGTTTGATTGATTTGAGAGTCATGTCGATACCCAGGTGAGTTAGGAAGGATACGGAAAGATTTCTGGGAGTTGTAGGCCAAAACACCCGAGGACCCACAGGTTGGGAACCACTGTCCTAGACTGAAAACTAAATCCAGCAAAGGCTAGAATTGGGCAAGTATGGTATTGAGCAACTCATTATGATGGATCTAAAACCGGTGGGGACTTTATGCTCTCCTAAATGATATTGTATTCTAGATCAGGGCTGTCCAACTGGCGGCCCGGGGGCTGTATACGACCCCCCAGCCCCTTCCCTACGGCCCCCTAAGCTTTTTAATAAAAAATTGAAAAATAAAATAAATAATAATAATAATAAATACCTACTTCTGTATTCAGAGCAAGTATCGCGAGAATACGCAATCCACACGGGATTTCGCTGTCAACGCGAGATCACGTCGGCGTTGACAGCGAAATCCCTTGTGGATTGCGTATTCTCATGCTACTCTTTGGCTACTCTACTACTGGATCGCTGAGGCCCACAGGCGCGATTAGGACCTTCTTCGACTCAGTCGGTCATCGCCTCTCTCGTCGTCCAGGTACTCCTGGATCCTGCACGTTTGGAAAAGGTAGGCCGAAGCAGGGGGCTCCTCAGGGGGCTCCTCATTCCCTCCCCCCATTTCCCCTCATGTATTAAATATAAAATTAAATATATTTAAAGATGAAAGAAGGCGAGAAGGGATACATTAAAATAAGGGGGAGGGGAGGGTGGAATTAAATATATTTAATATTAAATAAAAATAAGGGGAGAGGGGAGGATGGAATTAAATATATTTAATCTTAAATAAAAATAAGGGGAGAGGGGAGGATGGAATTAAATATATTTAATATTAAATAAAAATAAGGGGAGATGGGAGGGTGGAATTAAATATATTTAATATTAAATAAAAATAAGGGGAGAGGGGAGGATGGAATTAAATATATTTAATATTAAATTAAAATAAGGGGAGGGGAGGATGGAATTAAATATATTTAATATTAAATTAAAATAAGGGGAGAGGGGAGGATGGAATTAAATATATTTAATATTAAATTAAAATAAGGGGAGATGGGAGGGTGGAATTAAATATATTTAATATTAAATTAAAATAAGGGGATAGGGGAGGATGGAATTAAATATATTTAATATTAAATTAAAATAAGGGGAGAGGGGAGGATGGAATTAAATATATTTAATATTAAATTAAAATAAGGGGAGGATGGAATTAAATATATTTAATATTAAATTATAATAAGGGGAGCGGGTGCCAGGGAGAGGGCGGAGCTGGGGGCGGAGCCGGGGACGGAGGCAGACTCTATGGCCCCCCAGGTCATCAGTGACTGGAATTCAGGCCCCTGGGCCGGTAGAAGTCGGACAGCCCTGTTCTAGATCCTACTAGTCCTAACATAGCCACTGGGGAGGAGTACTAAGAGATGTAGACTTACAACATCTGGAGAGCTTCTTGGTTCATGCCCAAAATGTTCTTCAAATCATTTGATGAACATTTGTTCTTTTAAGTAGTGCATAAGGATGTCCTTAAGCCAGATTCTGGGTTGGATGGCTTTCTTTGTTGTCATGACTCTAACAGCTGATGTCCCCCATGGTGAGTTCCTCCTCCATATTATTCCTTTGTCCTTTCATCTACTCATCAGTTTAGTTTTGCCTACCCATCCTTGTCATGAACATTTTCTCCATACGGTCCCTTTCCTACTGTCACTACAAGCTGTGCTGCTTGAAGGCTCCTTCGGCTTGTTTGCATATCTCTCTAGTTTCTGTGACTCTGATAAAGTCTTACATGACACTTGCTTTCAGAAGCATCCGTTGTTTTTTTGTAGCAGATCCTTTTAGGTCAGTGAAAGCAACCGTATTTCCTTTTCCAAGGGATGAAACTCGGTGACACATATTCCCATTCTCCTTCACAAGGTATATTCTGCTTGACATTGAGATTTGTATTTCCACTTCCCAACAGGCTTTTCACATCATGTTTTGTCAGCTCTTACAGAAATGGCACTTGATGCATTAACAGGCTGACACTTCATGTGACATGTTTCATAACAATTGTTTTGAATTCAAAATATTTTACATTTCCAGTAACAGGGTTTGTTTTCCTAAAAGGTTGGACTTGAGAAATTGTCAGCTCCTGTGAGCCAACTATTGTCTGAGTTGGGCCAGCTCTGCCGTTAGTGATACAATGATCTATTATCATCATTGTTTTATTATTTGGAAATCTCATCTGGCCATGATAACACTTGCCTTGGTTACATTCTGTTTGGGTTACTGTAATGTGCTTTATATGGCTTTCTTTGGAAAAGTGCTCAGTTGGCCCACAGATAGGGTTGCCATTTTTTGATATAAGAAATAAGGGACATTTACGGGATTTTTCACAAAAATAAGGGACACTTCATTAAAAACTTGAAACTCAAACATTAGGTAGAAATAGTTTTATTAACAGAATAAGATAATGATTGAAACTCACAAAAGAAAATGACTTATACCCTCTTAACAGTACATGGTATGTTTCTGCATGCTTTGTCATGCAGAAAATTTTTTATTAGAAGTACCTTATTTTCTCCATCTGTATTTAGTACTTCCCTTTGCTGACTTTAAAAGTGCACTGTCTAAACATTAAAATAAAATAAATTTTATAAGACAGTACACCTTCATGATTATTATGTCAATAGTTAATGGTATAGTATAGTATGGGATACACAGCATTGTATAGTATTGGGATGCACAGCTAGGCCTATTTTAAGAGTAACTCTCAAGCAACCAGAAACTATCTTTATCCAACATGATCCAACATTCCCCTTGGGTAACGGTTAATTAGTCAACTGTACTTTGAAAAAGTCCTGTATCGTCTCTTCCTTCCAACGGGGACGCAGGCTGCCCTGCGAGTTGGAATCCCCGGGCAGGCATTGCTGTGGAAACCACAGCGCGCACCTTCCTCTGGTCAACCCCACCCAGTCCTGTCCTGCTAATCAAAATAAGGGACAGGGCCTGAAAATAAGGGACACAAATTTTAGGGCCAAAATAAGGGATGTCCCTTAGAATAAGGGACATATGGGAACCCTACCCACTGAGCTGAAGCCAGATTGCTACCTGGAGCTGGCTCCCGGGAGCACATAACTGCCTGTTGTAACAGCTTCACTGGCTGCCAGTACATTTCCAGACATAATTCAAAGTACTGGTTTTAAGCTGTAAAGATCTATAGTGCTTGAGTCCAAGCTATTCAAAGGATCAACTCTCCCTTTATGAGCTCATTTGAGCTTTAGGATAATCTGTCCTGCCACCTTTGTAGGCTCATTAACAGGGAGTGGGGGTGGGGATTTACTCTGTGGCTGCTCCTAGACCAGTGTTTTTCAACCTTTTTTGAGCCGCGGCACATTTTTTACATTTACAAAATCTTGGGGCACACCACCAACCAAAATGACACAAAATGACCCTCTAACACAGTAATACATCTAGTTAATATGTGTTTAAATGTATTTATACACTCACTTAGTGTGAAACCTGGGCCTGTTTCGATGAACACAAAATATATAGTTATATAGAATATTATTATATTGCATTACATTACATTATCAATATTATATGTATACACAATATACGTATACCATACTATATTATACTATAATATCAAATACAACATACTATGTCATTGTCACAGTACAACAATTACATACCACATTGTATTATAACAATTATATCGCAATATTATTCGCAATATTACATGTAACATAAATATACAATTATAATATCTTAATTTTAAATTGTGGTGCCCAGAACAGGACACAGCGTTGGAGTTGAAGTCCAAAACACCTGGAGGAAGGCCCAAGTTTGACCATATCTAGTCTAAACCTTCTTCCAAGCCCTTAATAAAATTGCTGCCTGCCTTAATGTATAGCCAGAGTCTCCATGCCCATCTGCGGGAGGGCTTGGATGGTGCTTTCCTACTTGGCTGAAGGGGGTCAGGCTGGATGGCCTTTGGGGGACCCATATTTCTCCCACGAGTTCCCTTTCCTCCTTTCCTCCATTAGCTGGCTGACTCCCTGCCTGCCTACCTACCTGCCCCTCCGGCTGCTTGCCTGTCTGTCTGCCTTCAGCGCTCGGGCTCCGCTGCTCTCTGACTCACACCTCACATAGCGCCAACACGGCTGGGCTGGGCTGGACCGAAAGTGCTCCCTGCCGGAGCAGAACTGAAGGGAACGGGCCCAAACAGTTCCACCCTACTGCGCGGCCCTCCCGGAAACAGGGACCTGCGCGCTGAGGTTCCGGAGACAGAGTAGCAAACTTTATACATGACATCAGATAGATTCGAATCTAATTTCCCACGGCACACCTGATGATCTCTCACGGCACACTAGTGTGCCGCGGCACACTGGTTAGGAAACACTGCCCTAGACTATGCAATTTCTTTCCCTTGGGTGCCTTGCTTTCCTTCTGCCAGCAAATTAAAATATTTTTATGACATTAGGCTTTTGAAAACTGACTGGTGTGCTTTGATTGGATTTTCACGTAGCTTTAATTTGTATTGTCTTTAAATACAGTTGCTTTGAGTCTCTTTATTGAGAGAAAGGTTGGCTATAAATGAATGAAATAATGACAACAAATAGTACTAGAAACGAGTGACAGAGAAAAATGCACTAGTGGGATATTCTGCCTCAGGCATCAGAATAACTTTTCTTTTGTCTCTACCTATAGACTTGTCTATTGTTCCATTTATTATGTCGTTAAAATCTCGCATTACCACTAGATCTTTATAGTCTTGTTCTAATATGTTTTCCCGTGGTTGTTTCACAAATTTGGCTTTTGCACCATTTAAGGCGTATATATTGCATATTAACACCTTGAAACCCATAGTTTGCGGGTATTTTAGAAGTATGTGCCACTCGTATTCTCCACAGATTTTCTGTGCTTCCAGTTTAGATTATGAAAACGGCCATGGGCTTAAGCAGAAGAATCAGGTGACTGCCATCTAAATAGTACAGTGAATTTACTCCAGTCTTTATATTAACTAAACCAGGGTTTCCCAACCAGTGTACCCCGGCACACTAGTGTGCCGTGAGCAATCTTCAGGTGTGCCGTGGGAAATTGGAACCTCCAATGCCCTTTCTTCCCCCTCCTGCTGAACACTTTTTCTTCTCCACTCGAGCTCCCTTCTTCCCAGCCTCGCTCTGCTCACTTTGCTCACGCTGCCGCTTCTGCCACCATTTTGATCCGAGGGGGCAGCGTGAGCGTGTTCAGGAGGGGAGGGGGAGGGAGGAAGGCGTGGGGCGAGTCTGCGCCCAGAACAAGAGGCCAGTGGAGCTGCTCCTACGGTATCCCATGCCTGGCTGTAGATGCGCCCTTCTAGCTATGCCTCCTCGAAAGTAACTCCCACTCAAGTCCTTCCAGGGAGTAGGCATGGGCTCAGAGTGGATTGGAGCATCCCTCATTCCCCTCCCCGGGGCGGGAGGGGAGGGGGAGACTTCAAAAGTTCCTGAAGCGCAAGCCCAGTGCCAGTGCGCACAAGCTTGCTTGTTCGAGGGCTGAGAAAGGGAGCTGCGAGCAGAGCTCGGCAGCACGAGAGGGGGACCCAGGCATGCGCGAGCATGAGCAGCAGGTAAACGGAGCACGCTGATTGGCCCGAGCGTCAGCCAGACGGAGCGCGAGCCCAGGGAAAGGGGTTCCCTGCGCAGAGAGAGAGGAGCAAAGGAGGAGGAGCCCAGTCGCAGCGGAGGCCTGACCTCACAATCCCCCCCCTCCTCCTCCTCTGGGCTCCAGTCCAGGTTTGGTGCTGCTCAGGGCTCCCGGCAATGGAGGTGGGTGGGTTGGAGGCCATGCGGCTGAGCCCCCCGTCGTCCCTTCCGGCCGCGTGAAGAAGGAAGACGATGTGGGACCTGCCCGGCGCCTCGCTGCAAAAGGCTTGCCGCCTCCTGGTGCTCTTCCGCCTGCTCCACCTCCTGGCCGTGCTCTTCTACTGTGTTAGAGTGTCATTTTGTGTCATTTTGGTTGGTGGTGTGCCCCAGGATTCTGTAAATGTAAAAAATGTGTCGTGGCTCAAGAAAAGGTTGAAAAACACTGAACTAAACTATAATGGAGCAATCCAAAATGCTGGACCTATTTTTGGGATAATGTTCAGCACGTTGGATAACTCCTTTAAATGCCAGATTGAAACCCAGAGCAGATTTACCAACCTATTAATATGTGAACTACCAACCACGATTAGGTGTAATTATGATTATAATGTGGACTTTAATCCCACTAACCAAAAGAGCATTTTTAAAATGTTCATTCCCCCACCATAAAAATTATTTCTTATCAACAATTAATGGGATAAAATAATAATAATAATAAAAAACTTTATTTGTATTCCATCCTATCTCTCCGAGGGGACTCCGGGCGGATTCCAATGTAACAAAGGCAAACATTCAATGCCTACGTAAAACACACAATCTATATATATAAAATCCTCCATGTTGTCCTGACAGGCTTATAGACAAAGAAACCACACAAGGCAGACACACAAAAACAGCCCACATACCCAGAAAACACAACGAGGTATGCATGCCACCCCCCAAAAAAGTATTAAACAACAAGGTCAAAAACACAAAAATAAAAAGAACTACAACTCCCATGATCCCCCACGCTTATGCAGCACAGCGCATGCGCGTAAACAACTCCCGCGTGCGCAAAATGGTTTTCCCTCCTCCCCCCACCACTGAGAAACTAAGAAGAGGGCCCGCCATCTCACCAAAGGCCAGCAGCTTGACTGCTGCCTCGGCCCGGCCTCCCTGTCTCCTGTGGTGGACCGCTGTCCTTTCCTTCCTCCCTTCCTCCCTTAGTAGGAGGAGGAGGGCCCGAGGAGGCAGGAGGGAGGAAGGGCCTCCACCGACTGTTACGGAAGGAAGGAAGGACCCCTTTCGGCTCCAAGGAGAGGGAGAGACGGGGGGGGGGGTGAACTTCCTTCCTTCATTCCCAAACCGTCCGTGGAGTCCCCTCCTCCCTCCATCTGCCATTGCCAAGCGCCATGGGAGAGCCCGGCTCACGGCGCTTGGCAATGGCAGAGGGATGGAGGAGATGACTCCATGGACTGTTTGGGAACGAAGGAAGCTCCCCCTCCCTCCCCCTCTCTCCTCAGAGCTGAAAGGGAGCTTCCTTCCTTCCCTAATGGAGGAGAAAGGAAGGAAAAAGGAAGGAAGTAAAGTAAGGTAGGATGGATGGATGGAAAGAAAGAAGGTGGGGAGGAGAAAGGAAGGGAAAAAAAGAAAACATGTGTATGGGGCGGGGGGTGCGGGGTGCATGTGCACACACAGGAGCGATGGGAAGTGGGGAGGAATGAGAGAGAGAAGGAGGGAGGGAAGGAAGGAAGGAGGGAAGGAAGGAAAGAAAGAAAAGGAAAGACTGGAAAGAGGTAAAGAAGGCAGGAAGGAGAAACTACACAATATACATATACACATAGACACACAAACATAATCACACACATACACACACATATACATAAAGACATGCACACATACATGAATGGATGGAAGGAAGGAGGGGAGAAGAAAGGAAGGAAAAAGGAAGGATAGCAGAAAGGAGGGGAGGGGAAAGGAAGGAAAGGATAGAAGGAAGGATAGAAGGAAGGAAGGGAGGGAGAAGGAAGGGAGGGAGAAGGAAGGAAGGGAAAAGAAAGGAAGGAAATAGGAAGGATACAGACACACATATACATAACTACACGAATATACACGCATACACATATACATAACTACACACACAGTCCCCAAGTTACAAACATCCCACAGCAACGCGTGGCCGGGTCAGCTAGTAATAACATAAAATCCCAGAAAAACCCCACATATTAAAGTAACATTAAAACCTAACATAAAATTAAAATTTAACATCACTACAGGAATCTTACTCAGGAGCGTGAATATCTGGTGAAATAACAGTGACAGTTTCTCCAATCCCTTATATTCACATTCAGTGTTTTGATACCGTCAACAAGAGGCGGGTTGATCTCTTAATCTTAATCTTCTGGGTTAATGCTTTAGAAAAAAAAAAAGAAAATGATGATTTATCTCTTTTCAGTATGTGGCTTCTCATGCCGGGCCAGAGAGAGGAAAATGCGAGAGAACAGAAATTATTTGCAAAAGAAGAAGAAAAATAATTACACCGAATAAATTTAATTGCTGAGATGTCTCTATAGAAAATTAGAATTATAACCTTAATTATGATTACTGTTGGGTTCACGTGAAGTCCCAGCATACCACGAAACATTGGGGCTCTTTTGCCAATGCTTCTTTTGTGGTGTATCATGATGACAGTCGTTAGCTATTAAAATTAAATGGGAAAAGAGACGTCTGATTAGCTGGATTTTAAAAGGTCATGAGGCTGAACAACTCTATTAACGCTCTTCCACTGTAATAAACAATCAAATCTGCTAACAGATTGCTTCATACTGCTGACCTAGTCAAAGTGTAGGCTGGTTTTAATTAGACATTATTTCCTGTATGGTATTAGATGGTGTCATAGTATGAGGGGGGGTCAATAAGTCCGTGACTTTTTGGGTTTCCCACCTCTTAACTGAAAGGGCAACACTGCTCCTGTCAACAGGCATCTGTCAGTTGACACCTGTCAAAATTTTAACAAGCTGCGTCATTTAGTTTGTGTTTGACAGCCATTGATAGCAGACTATCGCCTGATTTGAGGAGAAAATGGGAAAAAGTGAATTTTGTGTGCTCATTAAGCATTATTTTTTGCGGAAAAAAGCCATCACTCAAACCAAGGCTAAGCTTGATAAATACTATGGGGACTCTGCACCATCAATTTCAATGGTAAAAAAGTGGTTTACTGAATATTGTTGTGGCCGTACAAGCACGGAAGATGCCGAACGTTCTGGACGCCCAGTTGAGGTCTCTACACCCGAAACAATTGAAAAAATTCACGATATGGTGTTGGCCGATTGGAGATTGAAAGTGCGAGAGATTGTGAAGGCTAGAGGCATCTCACATGGCTCAGTAGTTTCAATTTTAAATTATCACTTGGATATAAGAAAGCTTTCCTCAAGATGAGACCAGGACAATGCAAAGGTGCACACAATGCAAGGGTGCACACATGTGCAGTTTCCATGGCAACAATCCATGAATTGGGATTTGAATTGCTCCCTCATCCACCCTATGCTCCAGATTTAGCCCCGAGTGACTATTTCTTATTTCCAAACCTGAAGAAATGGCTCGGCAGAAAGAGATTTGACTCCAACGATGAAATCATCTCACAAACAAATACCTATATTGATGACCTCGACAAATCTTATTTTTTGGAAGGGATAAAAAAAATGGAGAAACGTTGGACAAAGTGTATAGAGATCAAAGGAGACTACGTTGAAAAATAAAATGATTTTTTATCCCAAATCCTGTGTTTCATTCAAAAAGTCACAGACTTATTGACCCGCCCTCGTAGCTCCTTTCTATGCTTGAGTTTTGCATGTGGCAGTGTAGCTGATGAAGGTCAGCAACTATTGACCCCTTGGCTAAATTCACCCTTGGGAATCCAAGTTCCACAGCAGACAATCCAGAAGCAAAAGTGTAGTATGGAAGCAAGTTAAGCTGTTGTCATTTCAGATACTGACAAGCTCCTTCAGAAATTGCTGTCCTAGTTCCAGAAAGACAAATCCCAGTGGCAAAGTCAAAAAGTTCAGTGTCAATATCAGTGAAATTCATACACCCAATAGGCAGGTCAGGACCTCAAAGCTGAGGTCCTGTAAACAGAGTCACTGTCACATCAGAGAATTAGGAAAGCCATGTGCAGGGGATCAAAAGTCAAAGCCTGACAAGAGCCAAAGGTCACGCAGGAGCAAAGCAAAACAAAACATGAGTTAAGGCAGTGTTTTTCAACCTTTTTTGAGCCGCGGCACACTTTTTACATTTACAAAATCCTGGGGCACACCTACCAACCAAAATGACACTCTAACACAGTAATACATATGGTTAATATGTTTTAAAATGTATTTATACACTCAGTGTGAAACCTGGGTCTGTTTTGATGAACGCAACATAGATATCCTGGCAGGAATGGCAGAAAGACACAAACTTCCCACACAGAACTCCCATAACCAAGAGAAAAATACTATAAGAGTTTGGAGTTGTAGTTCACCTACACCCAGAGAGCACTGTGGACTCAAACAATGTTATGTTATGTTATGCTGTTGTTTGTTTTCTATCCAGAATCACAATGTTGGAAGGAGGCTCACCACTTTAAGGTCCCTAAAACAGGCATGGGAAAACTTCGGCCCTCTGGGTGCTTTGGACTTCAACTCCCACCATTCCTAACAGCCTGAGGCCCTTTCCTGATTAAGTGGCTGAGGGGGGGAAAGGAAAAGGGCCTGAGGCTGCTAGGAATGTTGGGAGTTGAAGTCCAAAACACCTGGAAGGTCCAATTTTGCCCATGCTAGCTTTCGACAGAGACCTCTTCCTCTCCCTTCCCCTTCGTGCCCTTTCTTCCCCCTCCAGCCGAACACTTACTTTTTCTTCTACACTGCCGCTTCTGCCGCCATTTTGATCCGAGGGGTCAGCGTGAGCGTGTTCAGGAGGGGAGGGGGGAGGGAGGAAGACGTGACCCGTGCGGGCGCTACTGCTCAGACTCGCCCCAGAGCAAAGCGAGGCAAAGCAAGCAGAGCGAGGCTGGGAAGAAGGGAGCCCGAGTGGAGAAGAAAAAGTGTTCGGCAGGAGGGGGAAGAAAGGGTATTGGAGGTTCCAATTTCCCACGGCACACCTGATGATCGCTCACGGCACACTAGTGTGCCACGGCACACTGGTTGGGAAACACTGAGTTAAGGAACGCAATCAATGCTCACAGACCACATGGACACATTATTTTCATCCATTTCTCCTTCTTCTAATTTTTGTTACCTGCCTCTCCTCATGGCTTGAGGCAGGGTGCAGCACATAGAGATAAAACAGAATACCATTAAAATGCATATATTAAAATACGTAGTACAAAGATTAAAACGCAACACTAATAGAATGTAATTTTAAAATCCATAGTTTAATATACAATTATGCAGAGACTTCCAAGGCACCACCTAAATCCAGCTTCAGTTTGCTAGAGGCATTCAAAAGGAAGTGCCTTCATAAGGAGTAAAACTAAGAATAATGTGATTCAACTAAACATTAGCTTTAAACCTCTTGTGGTGTTGTCCCAAATCCGGGATTCATTCCCAGTGTGCTGGCTCCAATGTTCCTAATCAAGACATACAGAAATGAGGGGAAATTCAGATATCAAGTCCTTGCTGATCCAGGGGAAAGAAGTATCCCAAGTCTGACATGCCCTTCCTTTGAAGTATTTTATGACCTCCTTCAAAAACAATGGTCTTTGTTCTGATTGGCTCAAAGTTACAATCCATTTTCTCATCGGTTTGATGTACAGTCATTGTTGTCATGTTATACCGCTGTGACTGGAGGGTTGTTTGTGTGTGGCAGGAGTTTGAATAAAGTTTTCTCGGAGAAATGTTGATGCTTTGCTGATGTTCAGCCTCCCTCTGCTGGTGGTAGTGGGGCTTTCTGGGTGCTCAGATCCAAAGGAGATTCCTGCAGCGCATCACTTTCAAGCATCTTCTGTTTTCTTATCTTAACATTTCAGAAAAGAGTCAAGACTTGATTGTTTGAAAATGCAAGGTAAATGACATAAGAATTGGAACGACTGGACGAGGAGACTGGACAATGTTTTTATTAGGAGACGTAATTGATGTATGTTTTTAATACTATTGTTATGGTTTTATATTATGTGTTCATGCTTTTAAATGTTTTATTGTATATTGGGCATCGAATCGTTGCCTCTGTAAACCGCCCTGAGTCACCTGAGTGCTGAGAAGGGTGGTATACAAATACAGTAAATAAATAAATAAATATCTCCCTCTTGAGTTTGCTGCTATTCTTATCAAAGAATAACACATTTAACACATTAATAAACATTTAAAACATTTTAAACGCAATGGGACAAAAATAGAGAAGGTCGGAAATGACATACGAGCCCTATCCGAATATGGTGACGGAGACTTCGAAATGACATTTCCTTAATTCTCTTCAGAATCGCTTCAAAAGTCAAAACATCTGAATTACATCCAAATTTCAGATGTATCCGACGTTCGAAAACAGGCCTAGTGGGCATCATCAACACAATATAAAAAGGCCTTATCCCTCAAAGTCATTGGCCACATCTCCATCGTAAGTCCTCAGTAGAGGAACAAAGATTACAGGCAGTTCAGCGTGGGAGTAAGATGTCCTTAAAATGGTAACATTTCCTCATTCGAACTGTTGATGTAAACTTATCCTAACTTGAACTGCGCAATAAAGAAGGACACAGATTTTATTTCCATTAGCAAATTGAACCAAAGCAGCTTTCACAGATCAGTTTAACATGAGAAGAACTGAACTGTAGGGAGTAGGCAGAGGCTGCCAGAAGGTGCCGGCTGTCACGGTGGAAGAAGTCTGAAGCAAGCCATATTCTGTGTTTAGCAGTGTTTGTTCAACAGACCAGGAAAGTTGTTGGCATGTTCACCATCAAAGCTTTGGGTGCAGGAAACACTACACTTACACATGGTAGTATTCAAACAACACTACTTTAAAAACAAATTCCTGGGAGACATAACAATATTGATCTCAAATTAAAAGAATAACTTCATTGAAATAGGCCAGGATTGTCCTGGTCTTCAAGAAGGCAATGCAGATACTAGTGTGTTTACAATTTATTATTTATTTATTTGTTTATTTGCTATATTTACTGAAGAGGACTCAAGGCAGTTTACACATGGCAACCAGTGCCTCTAATATAAAATACAATTAAAAACAGTTATATAATAACAGATAAAAACAATAAACAATTAACAATTAAAATTAAAAATACAGTTCCCAGCATCTCATCATTAAAATAATTTTCCATCGCATCGTCAAATCATTACATGATCATAACTAGATAATTATAGTTCATCTGCAAAAGCCTGCTCAAACAGCCAGGTCTTAACTTTCTTTCGAAATGTTAGGAGGGAGAAGGCTGATCTAATGTTCCTAGATAGGGTGTTCCATAGGCGAGGGGCCACCGCTGAGAAGGCTCTGTCTCATTGAAAGGGCAGCAATGGAGCAATTGCAGGCATTCCTAGATGACGCAACTTGGCTAGACCCCTTCCAGTCCGGCTTCCATTCGGGGCATGAGACGGAGACGATTCTGGTCTCCATCACAGACCAGCTGCGCTGCCATCTGGACCAAGGTGGATCGGCGCTGCTTGTGTTATTGGACCTCACAGCAGCGTTTGATACAGTCGATTACAATCTTTTGACTCACCGCCTTGCAGGGGCCGGGGTGAGGGGGACAGCCTTGAGCTGGCTGTCCTCCTTCCTCCGCAAACGGACACAACGAGTAAGGAGGGGCAAGGTGGTCTCCGGGGGCTCCCCACTAATTTGTGGGGTTCCCCAGGGGGCCATTCTTTCCCCTCTATTATTTAACATCTATATGCGACCACTTGCCCAGCTGGTGCACAGCTTTGGGCTTGAGTGTCATCGGTATGCTGATGACACCCAGCTCATTCTGAGGATGGAAGGCCAGCCCAACTCTGTGTCTGATAATTTCCATCTCTGCCTCAAAGCCGTTACTGGATGGCTGCGAGCCAGTAGGTTGAAGGTGAATCCAGCAAAGACGGAGATCCAGCCAAAGGATCTCCGTCTTCGCTGGATTCACCTTCAACCTACTGGCTCGCAGCCATCCGAGCTCATTTTTCCACCTTCGCCAGGCTTGGAAGCTGGCCCCCTACCTGCTGTAACACCCTCTACATTGGCCTTCCTTTATCGGTGATCCGGAAACTTAAGCTAGTGCAAAACGCTGCAGCACGTGTGCTCACAGGCATGCCTGTGAGTCACCGTATTACACCCGTGCTGCGGGAATTGCATTGGCTTCCCATTGAATGCCGGATCACCTTTAAAGTGTTAGTTTTGACTTTCAAGGCCTTGTATGGTCTGGGGCCAGTGTACCTGAAGGACCGCCTGAACCCATACTGCCCCATGACATCACTGAGATCTGAAGACCAAGATCTACTCTTGATTCCGAGGGCCAAAGCTTATCGCCTCACGTCACCGAGGAGAAGGGCATTCTCCATCATTGCCCCCTACCCTTTGGAATCCTCTCCCGCCGGAGGCCAGATCACTCCGTGACCTCTTGACTTTTAGAAAAGCCTGTAAGACCTGGCTATTTCAGCAGGCTTTCTGTGATTGAGCCAGTTCAACACATATTAGTCTAAGCAATACTGGTGTTATTGTAATCTTGTCACCCGATGCCAGCATACAAACGCTCCAATAATATCAAAGAACTATTGGTACATAGTACCTATGGTAAGAAGACACACCAAGCCCCCAGGGAAGGAGGTTGTAAACCATGTGGGAAGTGCCAGAGGTGCTGCCAAGTATATAGGGAGACATCCTTCTATAGCCCTTCCAAGCGAAGATCCTTCTCAATCCGTATTGGCACAAATTGTGAAAGTTCCAATATAGTATATGGCATCCTATGTTGCTGCCCACAACCACAGGTCTACATTGGAGTAACGAGTAGAAGTTTGAAAGTGAGAATGACTGAACATAAATCTAAAATTAAGAACAAAGCGAATAATTCGGTACTATACAGACATTTTCTGGAAAAGAAACATCCCCCCACATCATTTAAGTTCTTTGGGATTGAAACAGTTAATATCCCTTCACATTCCGATCCTCAAACTTATCTACTACGCAGAGAATCCAAATGGATTACTCTTACTGGGTCAGAGTTCGGCTCAACGGCCGCTGGCAATCAGCACCATTCTCATGTAATCATCCCTAATGAGGCTGACCTTTCCCCTATATCTTTGAGTCTCCCTCGCTATTTGCTCACCTTATGGTCAAGCCTGCTCGCCATGGACTGGATGTGAAAATATTCCTCCTGCAGCGGTATGTATTACATCCCTATGTGTCAGCTCTAATGCTATTATGGAACTTGGAAAGCAGACTATTTACGAGCCATTATGTAATTCATCCCCAGACGCAAGCCTCCTCAGCGGGTACACGCCAATGTAATAAACGCCGGTGCAGCCTCTGAAGAAGCCGCGGGCTCCATCCACCATTCAGAGCCCCGAAACGGTTCGAGCTCTGCACAGTAAACCGTCAGGCGAACAGCGTAGGACTCCTCGAACATCTTTGGATCCACAGAACCACAGCCTCCTAGCCCACCCCATTCTGCCACCCCAGCGGAGGACAGACGCCCAGCATTTAGCAGCTAAACAGAACTCCAGCCAAGCAGCGTTTGCCTCCCAGGCGGTGAAGCAGTCCATTGTTTACATCCAGGGATCTCCCCAGCCACAATACATGCCAACATTAGGAGTGAAACTTACTCTACGGTGGAAATACAGGTTTATACTGTTGGTTCTGTTATAGCAGGGCTGTCCAACTGACCCCTTCCCTATGGCCCCCTACCCTTCTGCAAGATATCTGCTTTTTAAGATTAAAAAAAAAATTTAAAATATTTTTTCCAAATATTTTTTTGGATTATTTTTTCCAAGTATTTTTTTTATTTTTTTCGTGGCATTGAGGGGCGGGGCGGGGAGGAGGAGCAGGCTCCCTTCCTCCTCCTCCTACTTCCCTCCCTCCCCCTCTCTCTCCCTCCCTCCTTCTCTCTCTCTTTCCCCCTTTCATTCCTTCCCCCTTCCACCACCTGAACGAAAGAGGGGAAGGAGAGAGTGCACCAAGCGAGAGGGGTGTGGCCAGAGCGAAAAAGGGGTGGGGCCAAGATCAGAGTGCACGGGGGTGCTCATCCATTACCTTTCCGGCTTCCTCTTCTTCTGAGTATTCCTGCCAAGTTTGGTCCTGATCCATCATTATTTGAGTCCACAGTGCTCTCTGGATGGAGAACTACAACTCCCAAACTCAAGGTTCAGTACTTTCTGTTGCTCTCATGAGAGTTTAGGTTTGATTCTACATGGCTGAGGAATGCTTTGATTGTATTTTCCCTTATGGCAGAAGGATGTAGGACTGTATGGCCCTTGGAGGTCTCCTATTCTAGGAACCCATTGTAATTATTATTATTATTATCATCATCATCATCAGAGGCTGAATGGCCATCTGTGAGGAATGCTTTGATTGTATTTTCCCCTTATGGCAGAAGGAGATTGGACTGGATGGCCCTTGGAGGTCTCCTGTTCTAGGAACCCATTGTAATTATCATCATCATCATCATCAGAGGCTGAATGGCCATCTGTGAGGAATGCTTTGATTGTGTTTTCCCCTTATAGCAGAAGGAGATTGGACTGGATGGCCCTGGATGGCCCTTGGAGGTCTCCTACTCCAGGAACCTGTTGTTGTTATTATTATTATTAGCAGAGGCAGAATGAATATTATGCCTTATCATTCAGGGTTATAGGCCTGTGTGGAAGGGCCTTGGCTTCTTATTTGACTTCCTTTCCACACATCTGAATAAAATCCCATGTTATTTGCTTTAAACCAGATTATATGAGTGTGGACTCCGATAATCCAGTTCAAAGCAGGTATTCTGGGTTATATGGCTGTGTGGAAGGGCCCTGAGTCCACACTGCAATATAATCCAGTTCAAAGCAGGTTTTGTGGGGTTTCCTGCCTGGATATTCTGAGTTATATGGCTGTGTGAAGGGCCCTGAGTCCACTGCAATATAATCCAGTTCAAAGCAGGGACTGGGACTTGAGACTGGGATTTTGGTGTTCATCTCTATCTCCAAGTCAAAGCCCGGTGTCCTCCACAGACACCTCCAAGGCGGGGAGGGGGCGGAGCCGGGGAGGGGGTGGAGCTGGGGGTGGGGCAGGGGTGGAGCCAGGGAGGGGGCGGAGCTGGGGGTGGGGCAGGGGTGGAGCCGGGGAGGGGCGGAGCCGGGGGCGGAGGCAGACCCTTCGGTCCCCCAGGTCATCAGTAACCGGAATTCCGGCCACAGGTCCGGTAGAAGTTGGACAGCCCTGTGTTATAGTTACACCAGTACCTTGCTTTAGAATCTATGTTATATTAACACTGTGATATCCACTTTGTGATACTGTTATATGCCTATTATGAATGATTGATATATGGTCACAAATGTGAATGTATTATGTGAACACTGTGTTATTCTTTGCTAGCTTTCATAGCGTGTTTTAGTGCTGTTAACATTAGAGCCTTACTCTGTGTATAAGATTTCTGCCATTCCTGCCAGGATATCTATGTTGTGTTCATCGAAACAAGCCCAGGTTTCACACTGAGTGTATAAATACATTTTAAAACATATTAACTATATGTATTACTGTGTTAGAGTGTCATTTTGTGTAATTTTGGTTGGTGGTGTGCCCCAGGATTTTGTCAATGTAAAAAATGTGCCGCGGCTCAAAAAAGGTTGAAAAACACTGCTGTAAGCCGCCCCGAGCCACCCGGGAGTGGTGGCGAAGAAATCCAATAAATCTAATCTCGTCCCTGCCAATCGGGTCTGCAAAGAAGACAGGACCAAAAGCAGGGCCTCTCCAGATGATCTTAAACACCTGGATGGTTCATAGAGAGAGAGAGGCATTTCTGCCTTGAACTCAAAACATTCAGCCGAACGTTTGCCAACATTGAAATGCTATGAGCTTGTCTATTAACCCGGCAAGCAACAAAAATGTAAAGGGAAAGTGAAAATGTAAAATAGTACACCCCCAGGCTATCCAAGCAACTTTATATTGGCCTCTGCCGTATTTAATCCTAAACATATTTACTCGGAAGCAAACCCGATTGTACCCCGAATGTGCTACTCCAATTTCCTTGGTATCCCTTTTTTAATAACCCATATCATTATGAATAAACATAAATAAGTACCATATAAAAAGGCATTTCATTTAAATGTATGTCCCATTAGTTCTTTTCATAATTTAAATTCTGTACGATTTGTGTGCAAAAAATGATTAATGCGGCAAAGCCCTTTATATCTTTGCTGGCATGCACCAAGACTAAAGCTTGTAAGTAATGCATTAGACTTAACAGTGTTATGCGCAAACTTGTTATTTTTGGTCTTTTTGTCTTGTAAGGAGACAAAGGGAAAAAGAGGCAATGATTAGTAAACGTTGTGACGTCTTTCTCTGTAAGAAGTAATAATTCCCTGCCATTTTTTTTTTTAAGTTCAGGGTTGTTTTTTTTAATAAAAAAACACTATTGTGGGTGATTTTGAGGGGGCTCTGCAATTTTCAGTCTAACAGTTGAGAAACCTAATTGCCTTGCATGAATAGTACTGGATATTTATCACTACAGAGAAGGTTGACTCAAGTGACTTTTTCACTCTTCTCGGGGAGATTCCTGATTTTCCCCATACGGTTATGAATGTCATTTTCCAAAAGGTTATGGAAATTTCCATTTCCCAAAAGGTTATGGCCACACTTTTCCAAAACACCAAATGACAACTCCTAGGATTTCCTCCCTGGAAATGTTAGTTATTGACAGCCAGCTTCTGCACCTCTTGTCTTTGGGTGACTTTGCCCCAAATCTACATACCGGTCGAATGAGTAGATGTTCTTTAGGCAACTGAAATGGAAATTTCCAGTTCCCAAAAGGTTATGGCATCATTTTCCCTAAACACCAAACTACAACTCCTAGGATTCCATAGCAATAAGCCATGGCAGTCGAAGTACAGTGATCCCTCACTCCTTCGCGGTCCGCTTATCGCTTTGGTCCCATGTGATGGTAAAGTGAAGTCGGTTCAGCAGTTCACCTACCTGGGAAGCACAATCTCTTCAGATGCCAAGATTGATAAGGAGATAGACCACAGACGAGCAAAGGCATATCGTGCATTTGGAAAGCTTCACAAAAGAGTCTGGAGTAACAAACACCTGAGGCAAAGCACCAAAATCAGTGTGTACAGAGCTATTGTACCGTCTATTCTCCTTTATGGATCTGAAACATGGGTCATCTATCGCCAACACCTACGACTCCTCAAACGCTTTCATCAGCGCTGTCTTCGCACAATCCTAAATATACACCGGACTGACTATGTGACGAATGTCACTGTCCTTGAGCAGGCAGGGATCACCAGCATTGAAAACACAGCTGCGCTGGGCAGGGCTCATCTCTAGGATGGAGGACCATCGCCTCCCAAAGATACTACTTCACGATGAACCCACCATGGGTCAGTGCAAGAGAGGCACCCCCAAAAACAGATATAAGGACTCCCTGAAACAACATCTCAGGCTCGGCCAGATTGATCACCAACAATGGTCCACCCTGGCCTCACATCGGGAGGCATGGAGATGCACTACCCACAATGCTGCGGTCTCTTTCGAGAAGGGTCTTGAAGAGAAACGACAACGCAGAAAGAACCGCAACTTGGAAACAACATCACCCAAGGAGAATTTCCGCTGTGCCGGAGAGATAGCACAGTGGTAACAACAGCTGTGCTTGCAATCAGAAGGTTGCATGTTTGATTCCCGGGCTGGTCTGGACACCCAGCTGTGAGCCCTGTCCACTGTTCACCCAACAGTTCGAAAATGGCCCAGCTGTGAATAGATAAACTGGGAACCGCCAAGTGGGGAAGGATTTTTTTTTAACAAAGAAAGGACTTTACAACGCCTGAATAAAAAAGAAAGATTGGCTGTCGGAAAGTGGAATGCAGAAAACAGAGGCTCTTTGTCATGAGGATGAAGCAACAGCACCCCCTTGTGACGTGATGACGCAATCGCACCCTGTGACGCAGCCAGAAGAAGGAAAATCCTTCTAAATTGTACTTGTTGTATGTACTTGTTGTATGTAATTGTATGTAAAACCGGCAGGGATTGTCTGCCATATGTGTGATGTAATCTGCTCTGAGTCCCCTTCGGGGTGAGAAGAGCGGAATATAAGTAAAGTGTATTATTATTATTATTATTTCTGCAACCGGACTTGCCTATCTCGGATTGGCCTTCTTAGTCATCAACGTGCTTGTAGAAAGCGTGGGACGAGTCCTTCCTGAATCTTCGTTCGCGAAGCAAAGCCAAGATTATTATTATTATCAGGGGCGGACCGAGCTCTCCCGGGGAGGTACGCAAGGTCATTTTGGCGCCCCTCCCCGCTGGCTCCCGCGCATGCGCAGAGCTTTTCTGCGCGTGCGCGCTGGCTCCTGAGCGCATCTCCAGGTGGGGGCATGCTCGGAAGGCAGTGCGCATTTGCGGAGGTTCGCGCGTGCGCGGAGGGATCTCAGCGCATGTGTAGAAGCTCCTACAGGCGCTGTAGCGCGAAAAATCTTCGCGCGTGCGTAGTGCAGGCGGAACGCCCCTGGTGCCGGAGTCCCGGCCGACGCGGCGGCGGGGGCGCAGTGTCGTTCCAAAAAAGGTGACGACGCCCCCCAAGAAGACGTCGCTCTACGCGGCTGCGTTGTCCGCCTTATGGACGCACCGGCCCTGATTATTATTATCATTTCTCTTATTATTATCATTCTATTATTATTCTTCATCCTGGAATGTAAACCCCTGCGATAAGTGAGGGGCCACTGTAGTGCCAACCCGCATTCATTTCACAGTGTGTGGATTTGGGGCAAAGTCAACAGGTGGAGAAGCTGGCTGTCAATCACCAACATATTCTCCAGGGAGACATTTTTGACCATGTCTTTGAGAGGAAATGTGGGGCTTCTGTATGAGTGGAGCCAGGAGGGAAGGCAACAAGGAATAGGGGGTGGGGTGGGGGAAGCTTATCCATGACACCTGTGCCATCCCTTTGGGGAGCCAGCCAGGTGCCTTCAATGTCCTCCAACACAACTTCCTCACGTCCCCCTGGCTGCCATTCGAGGGGGGGGGGGGGGGTCTGCGTGAGGCAAACGTGGTGTCATCTCCTGACTGATATTTTGCGCTTGAGGCGATTTTATTATGACAGAGGCGGGGGGAAAAGAGAGAGAGAGAAAGAGGACAACAAAGGAGGCGCCTCCTCCTCCTCCTTTCCCTCCTCTTGGCATCCCTGCCATGGCTTCGGACTGGTGTAGAAAACCCAGGCGGAGTTGGCTTTGAGTTAAAGAGTCGCCCAGGAGGAGGAGGAGGAGGAGAAGCAGCGCTTTCTTGGCGAGCTGAAGGAGGGAGACACATTCTTAGCCGGACAGATGTCATTGAGACCAATGCGCTTTCCTTTCGGCTGAGACGAGGACTGAGTCGCATCCTCTCTCCCTCGCTTCTCCCTTCTGTCTCGCCTCTGCTTCGGGTTGTGCCTCCTCGACCATGCTCTCCTCCGAGAAGGGTCTGGGATTCCTCTACACCGGCTTGTACCTCTGGGCCTCCTTGTTCCTCTCCTTCTGGAAAGGTAAGCCCTGCCTGAAGGTGCCTCCTTCCTTGCATCCTCAAGGCGCCTGGAAGGAAACTTTGAGGGAGGCTGAGGTGGTGGCGTCTCCAAAATCAAAGGGAGGAAGGCACGGCATGCCATGGACTCGGGTTGGGCTGTGTCTCAGCTGGGGCTGCTCACAGGGCTCACCCTTCAAAATGTGGAGTCAGGTGAAAAGGACAGGCAACCCCCCCCCCTCAAGTCGGGTAGGAAATAGGTGCTGGAGGTTGGTTCTGAAGTTGAATGAGTATGGAAGTCGGAACAGGAACATATCTTCAGTGTAACTCCAACCATATGTGTATGTAGATATAGTAAATATATCTAGTAGATACGTAAGTTAGTAGATATATAAATATAGGAGGTCCACTCATCCCTCTGTCCTTTGAATTTGTATAAAAGTGAGAACAGGGACATATCTTCAGTGTAACTCCAAACACACACACACACACACACACACACACACACACACATATATAGTGTATATATATACACACACACACACTCACACTCACACAGAGGGGGACAACGACTAAGAGATGAATGGCCATCCTATTTGAATTTGTATAAAAGTGAGAACAGGGACGTATCTTCAGTGTAACTCCAAACATATATATATATATATATATATATATATATAAATATATATTCATCCCTCTGTCCTTTGAATATAAAAGTATAACCATATGTATATGTAGATATAGTAGATACATAAGTTAGTAGATATATAAATATAGGAGGTCCACTCATTCCTCTGTCCACACACACACACACACACACACACACACACACAGAGGGGGACGACGACTAAGAGATGAATGGCCATCCTATTTGAATTTGTATAAAAGTGAGAACAGGGACATATCTTCAGTGTAACTCCAGCCATATGTATATGTAGATATAGTAAATTTATCTAGTAGATACATAAGTTAGTAGATATATAAATATAGGAGGTCCACTCATCCCTCTGTCCTTTGAATTTGTATAAAAGTGAGAACAGGGACATATCTTCAGTGTAACTCCAGCCATATGTGTCTGTAGATATAGTAGATATATCTAGATGCATAAGTTAGTAGATATATGAATATAGGAGGTCCATTCATCCCTCTGTCCTCATATAGAGAGAGGGGACGACGACGACTAAGAGATGAATGGACATCCTATTTGAATTTGTATAAAAGTCAGAACAGGGACATACCTTCAGTGTAACTCCAGCCATATGTATATGTAGATATAGTAGATATATCTAGTAGATACATCAGTAGATAATAGTTAGTAGATATATAAATATAGGATGTCCATTCATCCCTCTGTCCATAGGACTAAGAGACGAATGGATATCCCTGTCAGAACAGGGACATATCTTCAGTGTAACTCCAGCCATATGTGTATGTAGATATAGTAGATATATCTAGTAGATTCATAAGTAGATATACCTAGTAGATATATAAAGATAGGATGTCCATTCATCCCTCTGTCATCAATATATATACAGGTATGTAGAGAGAGGGAGAGATAGTACTGAGAGATGAATGGACATCCTATTTTTATATATCTACTACCGTGTTTCCCCGATAGTAAGACACCCCCGATTGTAAGACGTATCGGGGGTGTCAGAGGGGTCGGCTAATATAAGCTGTACCCCGAAAGTAAGCCGTACCCCCCAGCCGCCGCGTCACTCGGTCCCGCCTCCTCCTCCACCGCCGCCCTCCCTGCGGCCTCCTCTTCGGGGAACGGAAGAGAGGCGGCTGAGGAGAGCTCTCTGCCGCCTCTGTTCCGTTCCCCGAAGAGGGGGCTGCAGGGGGGGGCGATCGTGCGGTTTCCCTGCAGCCTCCTCTTCAGGGAATGGAAGAGAGGCTCAGAGGGCTCCCCTCAGCCGCCTCTCTTCCGATCCGAGAAGGCTTCAGGTGGCCGGTTTCCCTGCAGCCTCCTTTTCAGGGAATGGAAGAGAGGCGGAGGGCTCACCTCAGCCGCCTCTTCCGATCCGAGACCGAGGTGGCCGCAGGGAGGGCGGCGGAGGAGGAGGCGGGACCGGCTTACCGTCGCCCAATGTAAGCCGTACCCCGAAAGTAAGGCGTAGTGGGACTTTTCGGGGGGAAAGGAAAGTAAGACGCTGTCTTACTTTCGGGGAAACACGGTAGCTTGAGTACCCAGCAATGCCCGGGTTATTTGAAAAAGGCACTGTTTGTGTTTGGGTGATGGCTAATACCAGTTTGGAAATGTGTAATACTATGTCTTAGAGAAAAAGTCAGTCTTTGTTTTTGTTTTTTATGCATGCTCCCATTAAGCCCTCACCCTTTGAGAAAGAACGGAAGATTTTCCATTTTGAAATAGCTTTTAAATGAAATGCAACAGAAGCCTAGTATTTTATTGTCATATGGGAATTTTAGACTGTGTTTCACTTAATGTAATGGTTGTTTTAATTTTCTATAGGGAGCATCCATGGAACTCTTTTGAGTTGTTGTAATCAATGGTTTTATTTTACATGGTATTATTTATTTATTGCATTTCTATACCACCTTTCTCTCCCCCCTCCTTTCGGGGAGGGGGGGGCACACATTCAATGCCTCACATCCATATAAAAGCAATACACTACATGTCTAAAAATAACTATAACATATAACTATAAAATAAGATACATTAAAACCATACAAAGTCAGACATAGCCATAAAACATTAAAATATTTAGACATTGCATCAGTCCCATGGTTTACTTTTAGCTGATTATTGCCATCATTCCTCGAATGCCTGCTTGCATAGCCAAGTTTTAAGCTGTTTTCTGATTGTTAGGAGGGAGAGGGTCGATCTAATCTAGCTAGGGAGAGAGTTCCATAGCCGAGGGGCCACCACTGAGAAGGCCCTGTCTCTCGTTCCCCGCCATCTGCACCTGCGAAGGTGACGGGACCAAGAGCAGGACCTCCTCAGCCGATCTTAGCGCTCTAACTGGCTCATAAAGGAAAGTCACAGGTCCGCAGTTTGGGGGTTCTCTTGGACTCAGCACTGACGCTTGATGTTCAGGTGTCGGCAGTGGCTGGGAGAGCCTTCGTACAGTTAAAACTCGTGCGCCAACTGCGACCATACCTCGTGAAGTCTGACTTGACTATGGTGGTCCACGCTTTGGTTACCTCTAGATTGGATTACTGCAATGTGCTCTACGTGGGGCTTCCCTTGAAGACGGCCCGGAAACTCCAACTTGTCCAACACTCGGCTGCCAGATTAATAACTGGGGCAGGTTATAGGGAGCAGTCGACCCCCCTGTTCAAAGAGCTCCACTGGCTGCCGTTTACTTTCTGGGCCCAATTCAAGGTGCAGGTGATTACCTACAAAGCCCTAAACGGTTTGGGACCCGCCTACCTTTGTGACCGGCTCTCCTCCCATGAACCAGCTCGATCCCTTCACTCCTCAGGGGAGGCCCTCCTTTCGCCCCTGCCAGTCTCACAAACTCAGCTTGTGAGCACTAAGAAGAAAGTCTTCTCCTCTGTGGCCCCCCGCCTTTGGAATTCCCTCCCGGGAGAGATTAGGAATGCCCCCTCATTGGAATCCTTCAGGAAACAATTGAAAACCTGGTTCTTCCACCTGGCCTTCAGAGATTAGGTTCCCAAATGTGAAACCTTTTACCCTATGCGACCCATTGTCTTTGACACTACTCCAGTTATCTCCCCCGAGTTTTTAAACATCCTATATGTTCATGTGGCCCGCCCTGTCGGTTCTGTTCTTAGACTCACTTGTACTGTTGTGCTTTCACCAATGTATGTTATTGTGTTTATTGCTTTTATTATGTTTATTGTTTTTTTGTTGTTGATATTTTTGTGATGTGTTGTTTGGGCACGGCCCCATGTAAGCCGCTCCGAGTCCCCTTCGGGGAGATGGATCCGGGTTAGAAATAAAGTTTTATTATTATTATTAGTATTATTATTATTAAACATGTTTGGACAGGGAAGCTGGACTGGAACTGTTTGGGTTTTATAGGCTAAAGCCAGCACTTTGAATTGTGCTCATTAGCAGACTGGCTGCCAGTGGAGCTGATGCAACAGGGGGTTGTATGCTCCCTGCATGCCATTCCAGTAAGGAACCTGGCTGGCACTCATTGGACTACCTATAGCTTCTGAACAGTCTTGAAAGGCAACCCTACATGTTGTATGTTTTAATGATGTTGTGAGCCACCTTTCTGGAGAAAGGTGGCATAGAAATTCCCGAAATAAATATCAATAAATAAATACATTAGAAAATGTATAGGGATGTGGGTGAACTGTGATTCTCAAAATCATGGGTCAATGACCCCCAACACCCACCTCATTTAAAGTTGGCCATGATGGGTCTGTGTGCCAAGTTTGATCCATCTCTGTCATTGGCCTGTCCCCCCACTAAACCCCTCCAGTATGTTCTGTTGGCCATCAGGGTTCTGTGTGCCAAGTTTGCTCCGGATTCATCACGGTGGGTTTCAGGGTACTCTCTAGATGCAGGATGAACTACAACTCCCATTCAGGTGGGTCAGTCTCCGCACAAACCCTTCCAGTGTGTTCTGTTGTTCATCAGGGTTCTGTGTGCCAAGTTTGGTCCAGATCTGCCATTGATGTGATCCAGAATGCTCTCTCTGTGCAAGGTAAACTACAACTCCCACCAAACTCTGCATAAAATGCCCTCAGAAGCACTTTATTTTTGTTTGTGCAATTAAATCCTACCTCATCCCCTGGATCCCCCTCCCTGATACTTTACATATATCTCAGTGTTTTAAAATTTAAAAAACTTTAATCTTTGAATTTGGCCCTGTGATTGTCTTTAGTGTCTTAATGTTTCGATTTCATATTATTGTGTTGTTTTATTTACATTGGTTTTGTATTTTAAGTTATTTTCTTTTCTGTTGTGCTCTTGTGTTATATTGTGTTTACTGTATTGATGGGCATGGGCTCATGTAAACCGCCCCGAGTCCCCTTGGGGAGATGGTGGCGGGGTACAAATAAAGTTTATTATTATTACTACTACTACTAGGCCCTGCCTAAACAGCTCCGGTATGTTCTGTTGGTCATAAAGGGGGGGGGGGGGGAATCTGTGTACCTAGTTTGGTCCAGGTCCATCATTCGTGGGATCGCAATGGCCTGTAGATGCTGGGTGAACTATAACTCTCACCTGGGTGGATTATCCTCCCCCACAACCCCTCCAGTATGTTCTGTTGGTCATGGGGCGGGGGTTGTGCCAAGTTTGATCCAGGTCTGTCATTCATGAGGGTCGCAAGGGCTTGTGGAAGTGGGAGCCGATCAGACAGCTAAGAGAGAGAGAGTGAGAGAGAGAGTGAGAGTGAGAGAGTGAGAGAGAGTGAGTGTGAGAGAGAGAGAGAGAGAGTGTGAGAGAGAGTGAGTGTGAGAGAGAGGGTGAGTGTGAGAGTGTGAGAGAGTGAGTGTGAGAGAGAGTGAATGTGAGAGAGAGTGAGTGTGAGAGAGTGCAAGGGTGAGTGAGAGAGAGAGAGTGTGAGTGTGAGAGAGTGAGTGTGTGTATGTATATCTATATCCACACAAACACACACTCTGAGGATTGAGGGATGAATGGACATCCTACCAATGCCTTACCCAGTGCTTCCACAGTCTAGTCTAATGGCTCTTTTCTAGCATTAGAAGGCTCACACACATCTTCCGTACTCCTTACTTCTCTGTGTTCAGCTGAATATTTAAAGATAACCTATGCATGAACAACTATATGTGTTCAAGGCTTTCCCTATGTCCCCGTCCCCCCTCATTCTTTCCTATTCAAGGTTATTAGTTCATGGGATTTCCACAACCATTGAGGTGTATACAGAAAGCTTAGGAGCAGGGAAGGTGTGGATGTAATGTATGTGGATGTAATCTACGCATTCTACTTTTGATAAGGTTTTTTCCTCCTTCAAAAACAAGTGAAGCCAAGTTTCTCAGGTCCCATCTGTGTTGCATGATGTCGCATGACCTGTTTTAACCCATCTGTGTTGCATGGATACCTATCTGCAAAGCTTTTTACAAAGTTTATTATGGCCTACCAGATATATTTTAGGGCAGTCATAGCACTACAACATTCCTGTCTTATTGTAACTATAAATCATAGGATTGCATTTAGTGATTCATTTTTTACTTACTTACACGCATACACACATGGAGTTAGACTTAAGAAATGTCCGTTTTCTGACTTACATACAAATATATATGTCTATATGTGTGTGCGTGCGTCTATCTATCTATCTTTGGATAGCACAGGAAAAGGTGAACACCCCTGTGGTGTTTCTTTTGCTGTTTGTACCCCTCTTCAGAAGAGGTAGATTTATTTATTTATTTATTTACATCATATATATTCCACCCTTCTCACCCCACAGGGGACTCAGAGCGGATTACAATGTACATATACAGGCAAACATTCAATGCCATAGACACACAACATATAGACAAACACAGAGGCAATTTAACATTCCAGCTTCTGACCACCAGGGGGAGCTGTTGCATTCCTTCATTCTTTTTGCATACGTCCTGGAGATTTTTAATGGCCTCGTAAATCAGTTAAATTAGCCTCCCCACTTAAGTGGTGCCTTAATTTCCTATTTGACAGATGCAACTGTCTTTCGGGTTGCAAAGGTTGACAATGAGCTACACAATTGGTCGAGAGCTCACCCCGACCCAGGCAGGCTTCGAACTCATGACCTTTTGGTCAGTAGAGATCTTATGCAGCTGACTCTCAGCCAGTTGTGCCACAGATTTAACTCACTTCTTGTTATCTCAGACCTTTTCTTAACTAGGAGTTGTTTGTAAGTTGGATGTTTGTAATTCAGGGACTGCCTGTATCAGTAATAGGAAGAAAAAGCCTCTGATGGGTAGAAATATGCATTTTTCATTCTCCAACAGGAAAATCGCACACTTATAGTCACCAAAATGACTCTGTAAAGGTACGGGAACTTTCAAAGGCTTCCACAATTGCTTTCTGGGACTTTGAAAAAGAAGATTAAAATATATGTTTCAATCATTTTCCTCTTCCCAATACATATTGTAAGACTCAAAAGATTTTTTTTAAAAAAGTAAGAGCATTAAATAATAAACCTGGCTCACTTTGTAGTTGGTACAGTGCTGGATTTAATCTTATACATTTCAGGCATGCCAAGTGGTCTAAATAAGTTTTGACTTAACTTTGGTTGTTGGAAGTGGATGTGAATCTGTTATGTAAGAGAGATAGGTAAAAATGAATCAATAAATGTAATCCTATGATTTATAGTTATAATAAGACAGGAATGTGATAGAGCTTTTTAAAGTCATGGAAATATGACTGCCCGAAAATGTATCTGATAGACCTGGGTAGGTTTGTTTGAATGCTCGTAAAATCGGAATGAATTTGGATTAAATTCACTTTTGAAGCGGTTCCGTAAGCAAACCGGAAGTGAATTTGCCATTTCGAACCACCATTTTCGGAAAGGAACCTGGGGCAAGACGTAGAGGGAAGCACATCCGCGTCCAAACTGTGTATTTAACCCAGTTTGGACGTGGATGTGCTTCCCTCCGCGTTAGACCCGGGGCGCGACGCGGAGGGAAGCAAATCCACGTCCAAACTCTGTGTTTAACCCAGTTTGGATGCAGATGTGCTTCCCTCCGTGTTAGACCCGGGGTGAGACGCGAGGGAAGCACATCCGCATCCAAACTGGGTTAAACACCCAGTTTGGCTGCAGATGTGCTTCCCTCTGTGTTAGACCTGGGGTGAGACATGGAGGGAAGCACATCCGCATCCAAACTGGGTGTTTAACCCAGTTTGGACACGGATGTGCTTCCCTCCGCATTAGACCTGGGATGAGAGCCACACACGGCTCTCGCCCCAGTTCTGACGCGGAGGGAAGCATATCCGCGTCCGAACTGGGTGTTTAACCAGTGCAGTTTCTTTCCTACTGCCAGTGCTGTTTCTTTCTTACTGCACATGCATGCCTGCCATTAACTAAGCCATTCTGAAATTTCTGAAAAATTCGTAACATTTCCGCAAAATTTCTGAAAAATTCGTAACATTTCTGAAATTTCTGAAAAATTCGTAACATTTCTGAAATTTCTGAAAAATTCGTAACATTTCTGAAATTTCTGAAAAATTCGTAACATTTCTGAAATTCCTAAAAAATTTGTAACATTTCCGACATTTCTGAAAAATTCGTAACATTTCCGAAATTTCTGAAAAATTCGTGAAATTTCTGAAAAATTCGTAAAATTTCCGGAAGTCAATCAGATTCGAAGTGCCAGTTCCCCCTACATCTGGAATGAGTTTTGAACCATTTTTTGATCAACCAGGACTAGTATCTAGTAGGCCATAATAAACTTCGTAAGAAGCTTTGCAGATAGGTATCCATGCAACATGGATCATGCCACACAGATGCGACCTGAGAAATGTGACTTGCTTTTGAAGGGAAAAAAAACTTTATTAAAAGTAGAATGCATAGATTACATCCACATTCTTCATTTCTTTTTTTTAATATAACGTATTTCACATGTTACCGCAAAAGCACTGAATGTATGAGAGAAACAGGATGAACCTTCCCTGCTCCTAAGCTTTCTGTACACAGCTCAGTGGTTGCAAAAGTTCCAGGCACTAAGAATGTTGAAAAGGAAAACCATGTGGGAAAGCCCTGGACTCGCATAGTTGCTCAAGCATAGTGTATCTTTAAATATTCAGCTGAACACAGGGAGGTAAAAGTAGTAAGGAAAATATGCACGAGCCTTCTAATACTAGAAAAGAACCTTTTGAAGAACCGAGGAAGCATTGGGTAAGACATTGGTTGTATGTCCATTCATTTCTCAGTCCTCAAAGAGTCAAATATAGAGTTCATTTTTGTTATGTTGGGTCATTCATGCAACCTTGAAGAATGGTTGCTCAATGCTGTCAAGTTGTGACAGCTCTACTGTCTTATGTGGGATGCTGCAATGAGATTCATATCTTCCTCAAATCTACTAGGTCCCTGTTGTTAACAATGCCGACAAATTAACCACCTGCTTAGAGTTGTGATGTACCTAAAGAAATCCAGACAGACACATAAAATTATAGAGATCCCCTGCCAGGATATGCTTCTTCCATGTATTTAAAAAGTGTGTGTGTGTGTGTGAGAGAGAGAGAGAGAGGGAGAGGAGAGGGAGAGGGAGAGAGAGAGGGAGGGAGAGGGAGAGGGAGAGAGAGAGGGAGAGAGAGAGAGAGAGAGAGAGAGAGGGAGAACAGAGAGGCGACTATACAGTAGTTTTCAACCTTTGGTCCTCTAGTTCAGTGTTTTTCAACCTTTTGAGCAGAACCAAATCAAAAATGATGATCTTTGGGCACATTTTTTTACATTTGCAAAATCCTGGGGCACACCACCAACCAAAACGACACAGTAATACATATAGTTAATATGTTTTTTAATGTATTTATACACTCAGTGTGAAACCTGGGCCTGTTTCGATGAACACAACATAGATATGACTTTATATATTTATACATGGCTATCATGTCTTCTCTCAGCCTTCTCTTCTTCAGGCTAAACATGCCCAGCTCTTCAAGCCGCTCCTCATAGAGCTTGTTCTCCAGACCTTTGTGAAAATTCACCCTGAGTGAAACTTGATTCCAGTTAACTATGGATGTCATGAAGCTGTTATAAACAGTTCCTTGTAATACATATAGTTAATATGAAGGGGGAAACCTGGGCCTGTTTCGAGAGGCAACTCTTGAAAAATGCCCAGCTCCAGTAAAATAGTAAAAAAAAATGTCCAAGTGGAGAGGCTCAATTTGTTTCTTGTTTCTTGGAAACCTGTGAGGGGGCTGCTAGGAGGGGGGAGAGTGCCAATTTCCCACGGCACACCTGATGATCGCTCACGGCACACTAATGTGCCATGGCACACTGGTTGGGAAACACTGCTCTAGTTGTTTTGGACTTCCACTCCTAGAAATCCCAGCCATCTTACCAGCTGTTGGGAACTGTGGGAGCTGAAGTCCAAAACATCCTAAGAACCAAAGGTTGGGAATCACTGGTACAGTGATTGGTCTAACACGATTTCAATAAATACCCTGCAGCAATGCATCCAAGGCAAATCATTTTGTCACCTTAATCAAAAACACCACCTCTAGTATGCCAGTAATACCTTTTTCCTCTCCAATAAAAATACTAGCAACCGATAGCTATTATTTGTTGTTGTATTTTCACACACAACAAATGTGTCTTCTGAGGCAGTTGCCACGTTCTACCTTATAGCAGGGCCTGAGATTCTACCTGAGAAAAGCCCTAGTTTCAGTCTAGATTGATTTAGGAGGTCCACCATCATCATTATTGATATTTATACACAGTGCTCTGCCCTAAGTGCTTCAGGGTTTCTCCTCAATGATCCTCTGTGGTTTTAGTGATTCTTGATACTTGTGAATTCAGCTTCCAAACTATGCATGTTTTCCTGGATTTGTGATTTAAATGAGACTTATTTTCAGATGGATTGGTATGGGACCTTGGCCCAGGAAGCTGTGTAATGCCTGCTATCTGGCCTGACTTCTGTCCAGGACATCAGCTTTCAATACAAAAATGGTTCTTAATCTTTGTTTCTCAGGATGTTTTAGACCACAGCTGCCAGAAGCCTCAAACACATGGCCAGTGTTTTCAGTTGTGAGAGCTGGATGTTGTAGTTCAAAACACCCAGATAATCTAAAGCTGAGAACCAATGAATAACAACACCAACGTTTTCAGTCCCTTGTTCAGTATTATCAGACCCCATGGACCTCCTTCTATACTTGACCATTCCACAATATTATAATTAAAATTCGAGGAAATTTGACAAAAATGGCAGCGGCAAAAACAACAATGTTTGTATCACATTTTATTTTAATTCTATATCACAGTATTTATATGCCGCCCTTCTCAACCCCGAAGGAGACTCAGAGCGGCTTACAGCAAACTGCAAATACAACAAACTACATTACCACCATAGCACAATATCAGTACTACACACCACATTGCACTATAACATTATATTGCTATATCATTAGTAATATTGCATGTAAAACAAATATACAATTATAATATCACAATATCATTAGTAGTATTATATTGTATCAAGGTATATACAATATATTATACCATACTCATATTATACTATATTATATCATATATACAGTATATCTCTATCGGCATTACTTCGCAAATGAAGATTCTTAGGAAGGACTCATCCCACGCTTTTTACAAGCGCATTGATGACTAAAAAGGCCAATCTGAGATAGGCAAGTTCAGTTGCAGAAAGCACAGCAGAAAGTCTCCTTGGGTGATGTTGTTTCCAAGTTGCGGTTCTTTCTGCATTGTCATTTCTCTTCAAGACCCATCCGGCGTGTCTTCTTGAAAGAGGCCGCAGCATTGTGGATAGTGCGTCTCCATGCCTCCCGATGGGAGGCCAGGGTGGACCATTGTTGGTGATCAATCTGGCCAAGCCTGAGACGTTGTTTCAGGGAGTCCTTATATCTCTTTTTTGGGGCGCCACTCTTGCGCTGACCCGTGGCGAGTTCACCATAGAGTAGTATCTTTGGGGGGCAGTGGTCCTCCATCTTACAGATGTGCCCTGCCCAGCGCAGCTGTGTTCTCATTAGCATGGCCTCAATGCTGGTGATCCCTGCTTGCTCAAGGACATCAACGTTAGTCACATGGTCGGTCCAGTGTATATATGTGTGTGTATGTGCGTGCGTGCACGCGTGCATGTGTGTGTGTGTGAACATGTAGTCAAAACTGTGGGATTTGAAGCATCATTGCAATTGGGTAACAATGACAATTTTAACCAGAGCATTAGAAGGTTCAAAAAGCAAATTAGCATAGAGTTTTAACCTTTTAGATATAGCAACATAATACATGTAAGCAGGGCTTGTGAAAAATGGCTTTGTAGTTCTGAACGCATGAATTTTATTATTACAATCACAGACCAGGAGTGTAGAACTTAAAAAAAATAAAAACAGAGGGTTTTTTAAAAAAGTGTTAATATTAAGATCAGAGATTAGAAACATTAAAAGTGGAAAGTACATGACATGGAGTCGACCTACACGGTTTCATATATGACCTTCTAGATACAGCAATATAATACATGTAAGCAGGGCTTATAAGACTGGTTTTGTAGTTATATTTAACTACAGAGTATTTACAAATAAAAATGATACATTTCAGCTGAAACGCTGCATAAAATGTTTAGAGTCATTTTGGTGCTACCCTCTCTGATGGTGATACCCAATGTGGATCACACACACACCAACATAAGAACATAAGAACATAAGAAGAGCCATGCTGAATCGGGCCTCAGCCCATCTAGTCCAGCATTCTGTGTCACACAGTGGCCCACTAGTTGTACACAGGGATCTCTAGCACCACATCCTCCTAGTGACAACATTGTCCTTGCTCATAGGTTGTGTGAATAATCTATGTTCAATAAAATTCAGACATAACTTGTAAAATATTTTGAGCAATATTTGATAACATCTAATTTTTTTCTGTGTCAGGAGCGACTTGAGAAACTGCAAGTCGCTTCTGGTATGAGAGAACTGGCTGTCTGCAAGACATTGCTCAAGGGATGCCTGGATGTTTTACCATCCTGTGGGAGGCTTCTCTCATGTCCCTGAATGGGGAGCTAGAGCTGACAGAGGGAGCTCTTCTGCGCTCTCCCCAGATTTGAACCTGCGACCTGTCAGTCCTTCCGGCACAAGGGTTTAACCCTTAGCACCACTGGGGGCAATCAGGACATCTAAGGAAGGAAAGTAAAGCCAGTTCCTTCTAAATTCAAGGAAGTGAACAAACAAAACAAATTGTATATAGATTTTATGTTAAAACATATTTCTTCATTCTTTCTATCCTCTCTCATAATAATCAATTTCAAATAGAGGTTTTGCTTTATCTACATAATGCATTACATTATTGTGTGGCCTCTGACCAGTTTTTCCTTTAACAGAATGAAATATAATAAATTAATCCCTCCATAAAACTTGATTATGTATACTATTGTGGGTAAAAAAACATTTGCTAGAGGCTCCCACTTTGAATCTCATCAGAGCCGTGAACTCATTGCACGGCCATGACTTGTTGCCCCACCTCAAGTCTGAAATATATGTTTTTAAATTCTACTGTTTTACACAATATTAAGCATGTTGAGTTACATTAATATGATTTATGATAGCAATTACATATGCAGCATGTGAAGCACAATCCTCCCCACATCTACACAGAAGCAATTTACACTGCATTGAATGGAATTTCCTACCAGACAAGTGTGTAATACTATTGAATTCTACAATCCAGTTAAGTTTGATACTCTCTCTCTGGCATTACTTCGCAAATGAAGATTCTTTAGGAAGGACTCATCCCACGCTTTTTACAAGCGCATTGATGACTAAAAAGGCCAATCTGAGATAGGCAAGTCCGGTTACAGAAAGCACAGCAGAAAGTCTCCTTGGGTGATGTTTCCAAGTTGCGGTTCTTTCTGCGTTGTCATTTCTCTTCAAGACCCGTTTGGCGTGTCTTCTCGAAAGAGGCCGCAGCATTGTGGATAGTGCATCTCCATGCCTCCCGATGTGAGGCCAGGGTGGACCATTGTTGGTGATCAATCTGGCCGAGCCTGAGACGTTGTTTCAGGGAGTCCTTATATCTCTTTTTGGGGGCGCCACTCTTGCATTGACCTGTGGCAAGTTCACCATAGAGTAGTATCTTTTGGAGGCAGTGGTCCTCCATCCTAGACACATGCCCTGCCCAGTGCAGTTGTGTTTTCAATAGCATGGCTTCAATGCTGGTGATCCCTGCTTGCTCAAGGACAGCAACATTCGTCACATAGTCGGTCCAGTGTATATTTAGGATTGTGCGAAGACAGCGCTGATGAAAGCGTTCGAGGAGTCGTAGGTGCTGCTGATAGGTGACCCATGTTTCAGACCCATAGAGGAGAATAGACAGTACGATAGCTCTGTACACACTTATTTTGGTGCGTTGCCTCAGGTGCTTGTTGCTACAGACTCTTTTGTGAAGTCTTCCAAAAGCACTATATGCCTTTGCTGTGATCTATCTCTTTATCAATCTTGGCATCTGATAAGATGATGCCTCCCAGGTAGGTGAACTGCTGAACAGACTTAAGCACAGATTTGCCTATGCTGATGTGGGGATGATGGTGTTCTTCCTGTGGTGCGGGCTGGTAGAGAACTTCCGTTTTTTTCAGGCTGACTTCCAGCCCAAACAGCTCTGCAGCTGTTGCAAAGCAGGATGTTTGATACACAAGTGAGTTATTTGTGCAGTGCTCCATTGTAAATATCTCAGGAAAATTACTACTAGTCCCCCTAGACATTGTCAGTACACAGATGATGTCATCAGTGTGTGCCAGCTCCCAGAGCTTTCTTGGCAGCCTAGAGCCTACTATAGACTGGGCATAGCTCCATCCTGGAAATTTCAACCATGGGGTAAAAAGGAAACACATACCCATGTCCTTCAGCAGTGTTGGGCTTAGTGCCATCCTTCAGATGGGTTTGGGACTATGAATCACCTCATCTCTCAGCAGCAAAACACAATTTTCTCAGTGGTGTTCCAGAGGTCCTGAAGACTTTGTTTCATACTAGCAATGATAGACATCACTATTTTAAAAACACACTTTATTTATCAAAGGCTTTCACAGCAAGAATCACTGGGGTGTTGTGCTGTGTGGCCGTGTTCGGGCGGCATTTTTCTCCCGATGTTTCACCTGCATCTGTGGCTGACACCTTCTGAAGATGCCAGCCACAGATGCAGGTGAAACATCAGGAGAAAAATGCTGCTCGAACACGGTCATACAGCCCAGAAACCACACAACACCCCACAAACTTTATCAGTGTTGAATGATGCAGCAGAAGGCATATTGCAGAAAGCATCTCAGTCCTGTGTCTCACGTTGCATCTATGCTATTGAATTAATGCATTGTGACACCACTTATTCGCTATAGGATCACGGGAGCTGTAGTCTTACAACGTCTTTATCCTCCTCTACCAAAGAGTGCTGGTGCTTCACTAAACTACAGTTCCCATGGTATTGGGCAGTGGTGTCTGAGGCAGAATTGTAGGTGCACCCTCAGAGTCCCCTGGAAGCATGTGGTAGAACTGGGCTTCTCGGAAAATTAATTCTTCCCAAACTCTCTCCTAACTGATCACCTGGATCTTAATTGCTGCTGGAAGATGGACTCCCAAAGTTCAGTAGCAAATGAGATTAACACTAAAATGCGCAAGAACTGTAGAAGCAGATCGCTTACAAATCTCAAGTGCATTGTAATTATATTTTTTCAGTATTCATAACCCAAGTTTCATTCTGGTTGAACATTATTGAGAAATAGTTTTGCTCTTTTTGCAGTATGTGCAGTCTCACTGCCTGTGTGTAATGTATTATATATAAAAGGCTAGTGGCATGTAGCAGTCTGATTTGTTAAAGGGAATTATTTTGGTTACTTTGTGATAAGAAACCAGTTTGTAACTCTAACAATAAATAAGTACTTTGTGGCTTTGAGTCATAACTGTAACAAGATGCTGGCTTAAAAGTAATCCTCAAAGGCATGTCTTTCCCTATATTATTCAAATCTTATTCAATGCCCAAGTGTTCTGAAGCAACTCAAATTCACCTCATTGCTGTGATGAAAGGTCCTTGAAAATGTGTAATTGTGAATTTCCAGAAAAAGGTGACTTCCCTCAGGCTCTCCCTTTCATGTTCCATGAAAAGTGTCCTGTACTCTTATTCTGGGGGCAGACTTCCATCCCCGTAAAACCCTCCCCGTTTGGTTGGGGATGTCCAGTTAATACTCTGCCATTCCAGTTAAAAATCTGTATTCAAGATGTCCTGTGTCCTGTCCCCATCCCCGCCCACTCCTCTCACTTCCCACTTTGTCCTTGGCTTATTTCAATTGCTGCAAACTGAGTTAAAGGTGCAAACAGTATTATACTTCATCATATATTAATTGCCCCTCTCCGTTGGCGCCCCCTTGTTGTGGGGGAGAGGCTTGCATACCCTAATGAAGTTGTGAGCTATGCTGGCAGTGGCAAGGGCCCCCCATGCCAGACAGGTGACAACCGAAGGGTCTGACAAAGAGCATCAATGGGCAGGATGGGCTCTTTAGCTTTTTGGCAACCATCCTAGGAGAAGGAAAACTTTAATTTCAAACCCGGGCAGATGTATGGCAGGGGTGCTCATTAGGTAGATTGTGATCTACTGATAGATCGCATAGGGCGTCCTGGTAGATTGCAGGCAGGGCGGGAGGAAGGCTCAGTCCCGTCCCGCAGGCTCCTGACACTGCCCGCGTGCAGAAGGAGGTTGGACTGGATGGCCCTTGGAGGTCTCCTCCTATTCTAGGAACCCATTGTTGTTGTTGTTGTTGTTATTATTATCAGAGGCTGAATGGCCATCTGTGAGGAATGCTTTGATTGTGTTTTTCCCTTATGGCAGAAGGAGGTTGGACTGGATGTCCCTTGGAGGTCTCCTTCTACTCTAGGAATCTGTTGTTGTTATTATTATTAGTAGTAGTAGCAGAGGCTGAATGAATATTATCATCATTATTATGAATAAATCCAGGGGCTTATTATACTCACATTTAGTTGAATTCAGTCTTAAAATATATTATATGGCTCTCACTGAACTACATTTCCAAATATTTTGCTTTTATGGCTCTCTGAGTAGTGGGTAGGTAGATCATTTTGACTTGGTTGTTTTATAAGTAGCTCGCATGCTGAAAACGTGTGAGGACCCCTGCTGTATGGTCAACCATCTAAGAGAAGAAAACTCTAATCAAACCTACGACCTCATCACCTTTCTGCCACCATCCCAGCTTGCGAGGCCCCGGCAGATATTCCTTTGGTTTAAAGGGTGAGGCCAGTTCTGTGCACGCTGTGCTCCACCAGAAAAATCCATTGCATAGGTTCGAAGGATACATCCAACCTCCGATCATCAACGTGCTTGGAGAAAGCATGGGATGAGTCCTTCCTGAATCTTCGTTTGCGAAGAAAAGCCAAGAAGGAGGAGAAGATATTAATTGCCACTGTATAATAGTTACACCCTCATTTTAGGGTCCCAAAATGAGTTTTTCCCCCTTTCCTTGGGTAAACATCACAGGTAGTTTTTAACAAAACAAAAACAAAAGCTGATCTCTCTCTTCTCCCCTTTCTCCTCAAAGATAGTTCAAAGAAAGAAAGCTTTCTCTGCACCCTCTTCGTCTTAGAGAGAATCCTTCAAATACAAGGCACCAATTTTCTTTCATCATGTAATAGTCACACACCCTTTTTTCCAACAAAAAGGGGATAAAAGTGTGACTATTATGAGATGAAATATGGTGTTTGTATTCAGTTAAATCAGTAAGAAGAGGGGTAGGAATATAATTTGGACTTTCTCCATGGGTACATACAGAAACCCACTGGTGCAGTCTCTCCTAGATTGAGTGTTCTGTCTCGTTAATACGAGGGTGGGTCAATAAGTCAGTGACTTTCTGAATAAAACACATGTTTTTGGATAAAAATCATTTTATTTTTCAACCTAGTCTCCTTTGAGCTCTATACACTTTGTCCAATGTTTCTCCAATTTTTTTATCCCTTCCAAAAAATAAGATTTGTCGAGGTCATCAAAATAGGTATTTGTTTGTAAAATGATTTCATTGTTGGAGTCAAATCTCTTTCCACCGAGCCATTTCTTCAGGTTTGGAAACAAGAAATAGCCGCTCAGGGCTAAATCCGGAGAATACTGTGGGTGAGGGAGCAATTCATATCCCAATTCATGGATTGTTGCCATGGCAACTGCACATGTGTGCAGCCTTGCATTGCCCTGGTGCAAAATAACTTTTTTCTTGGCCTAATGCCGTCATTCCCCCCCCCCCCAATCCTCATTAAATCGACCCAATAAGTTGCCATAATATTTGCCATTGATTGTTTTACCCTTTTGAAGGTAGTCAATGTGGATTACACCGCCTGCATCCCAAAAAACGGTCGCCATGTCTTATTGGCTGACAAACCCACCTTGGTCTTCTTTGGCGCCGATTCCTCCCCGAGAAACCCACTGTTTTGACTGCTGTTTGGTCTCTGCTGTGTTGTGGTGGATCCACGTTTCATCCACGGTTACATAACAGCGCAAAAACTTGTCCATATTGTGGTTGAACAACACCAAACACTCCTGCGAAATTGTCACACTATTGCGTTTGTGGTCGATTGTGAGCAAACGCGGCACTCATCTTGCGGAAAGCTTTCTCATACCCAAGTGATCATTTAAAATTGAAACCAGTGAGCATGTGAGATGCCTATGGCTTCCACAATCCCTTGTACTTTCAATCTCCGATCGGCCAACACCATATCGTGAATTTTTTCAATTGTTTCGGGTGTAGAGACCTCAACTGGGCATCCAGAACGTTCGGCATCTTCCGTGCTTGTACGGCCACAACGAAATTCAATAAACTACTTTTTTACCATTGAAATTGATGGTGCAGAGTCCCCATAGTATTTATCAAGCTTAGTCTTGGTTTGAGTGATGGCTTTTTCCACAAAAAATAATGCTTAATGAGCACACAAAATTCACTTTTTTCCATTTTCTCCACAAATCACATGGTAGCCTGCTATCAATGACTGTCAAACACAAACTAAATGATGCAGCTTGTTCAGATTTTGACAGGAGTCAATTGACAGGTGCCTGTTGACAGGAGCAGTGTTGCCCTTTCAGTCAAGAGGTGGGAAATTTAAAAAGCCACGGACTTATTGACCTGCCTTTGTATATTTTGCTGTCTTGACCAGACTCTGGTATTGTTTGACCACATGGGTCCTGGATTTCATTTGTGAAATGTTGGACTTCTGCAAACCCATATTGGAGAAAAGCAGGCATTGCTGACCTTTGATAGGCTTGCCAGGCTGCAGCTGGGACTCAGTACCTTCAATCATAGAGATAAAGCAGGAGATTTACTAGTTGCAGCTGCTGCTATCAATTTCTTATTACCCTTTTTAGCCTCCCTCTCACCTGTAGTAGAAAATGGAGTTCCATGCATGCCCAGTTACAAGTGTTAGAGGAGGGTTGGCAAAAAGGACCATAGAAGAAACGCGGGGAGGCAGGAACGGGTGCTTTCTCTGCCACCGTGTGAGTGTATTAAAATATAAATGCAAAAGACAGAACCACCCGAAGATCACTGGCCTGCAGGGAAAACAACCCAGGCTTATCTCCGCAGCATGATGCTGAATTAAGCCCATTAAAATTAATATAGCCTGTGACAATGGAATGGTAGGAGAGCAGCATCCCAGTAAGTCAAGCAGGAATTATGAAGCTACATGGTATTCTAGAAAGCACTTCAATACAATAATAAATTAGGCCATGCCTGCACAACTTCTGAGCTGCCAAGCTGAACCCATCTGGATGATTTGTGCACCTGCCAGGTGCTCAATGGCCCCTAAGTTTGTGTGGGTTTAGGTAGGCATTAAAAACAGAAGACTTACATAAGGCCCCTTGGGATGCTAGACGAGGCTGGTGGGATGGACCACAAGTTGTGCAGGCCTTATTTGGCCTGAAAGAGCCAAGGGCAATGTGGGCGGTGGTGCATGGAACCAACAATCTTAGACTGGAGGTGTTAAAGGCGAGATTGTGCAAAACAAACACATTTGGCAACACACCCTCATTTCTACACACACACACACACACACACACACACACACACACACACAAAGGGGGACCTGTGGGGGAATTTCCTTTGGTGACAGAAGAATTAGTGCCAAGGCATTATTATTTGATACTGTTTCCTCTGTATTTTTAATGCTGTACTTCTGTTTGGTATGTAATACAGGGGAACACTGAAGGAAAAGATTTATTAATGTGACAGCTTCTGTATAGTGTCGGGGTAAGAATGTGCCAGTTTAGCAGCCAAGTCTGTGAATAGTTCCTCTGCAGAGCTGAGGAGGGATTTTCAAAACATGCCTCAGGCACCGATTTGGCAAACCAAGTAAGGCATGTGCTGAGCTACCTAGTGAACGGCATGTAAGCCATTTACATCCACAAAGGAGCCTCGGGTACATCTGATCACCACAGGACTGGTGAACTAAAGCATGGAAGCAATTTGCTTCAAGTAACAACACTGCTAAGCTCGGTGAATTGAAATGCCTCACAAGTAACAAACAGCTTTCTTGTAACATGTTGTGTTTTTTTTTAAAAAAAAGAGGAGGTTAATGATGTTGCTTTGAGAAGCAATGTAATGATTTAACAGCAGGCTTTGTGATGTGGTGAGAATGCTTTACTTATTATATGAGAATTGTATCTGGGAGAATCATTTGGGGGAACTGGGGAGATCTCTTTTTTTGGCCTTCAACTCTTTAGTATTTTAAAGCAATTATAAAAACAATTCGAAAGTAACACATTTAATAGCTTTATTTCTAACTTGAGAGAGAGATGCTAAAATGTATTGTACTGGGAATGTGGCGCAGCTGGCTAAGTGTCAGCTGCATAAGAGCTCTCTGACCAGTAGGTCATGAGTTCGAGGCCTGCCCGGGTCGAGGAGGGTGCTCGACCTTTAAGTGTAGCCTGCTGTCGACCTTTGCAGCCCGAAAGACAGTTGCATCTGTCAAGTAGGAGATAAGGGTACCACATTAAGTGGGGAGGCAAATTTTGACTGAATTATGAGGCCATTAAAAAACTCCAGGAACGCTGAGGAATGAGGAAGGAACAACAAGGGACGCTGGGAACACTGAGAGATGAGGAGTGCGTCAGCTCCCCCTGGTGGCCAGAGTTTGCCTCTGTTCGTCTATATGTGTGTATGTGGAAACGGCAGGGATTGTCTGCTAAGTATATGTACCTGTAATCCGCTCTGAGTCCCCTTCGGGGTGAGAAGAGCGGAATATAAATAAAGTGTATTATTATTATTATTATTCCTGAATGGCCATGAAGGGATGTAGTCTTATTGTTCATACATAGACACTTCCCAAAACAAAAATTTAGATATTTCCAATCATTCCCAACACCATCACTTTCCTTCCCCTTCAAGCCATTTCCCTATCTCTACTTAATTGAAAAGATTGTACAAAGTCATGTACGAGGGCGGGTCAATAAGTCAGTGACTTTTTGAATTTCCCGCCTCTTAACTGAAAGGGCAACACTGCTCCTGTCAAGAGGCATCTGTCAGTTGACTCCTGTCAAAATTTGAACAACCTGTGTCATTTAGTTTCTGTTTGACCGCCATTGATAGCAGACTACCGCGTGATTGAGAAGAAAATGGAAAAAAAGTGAATTTCGTGTGCTCATTAAGCATTATTTTTTGCGGAAAAAAATCATCACTCAAACCAAGGCTAAGCTTGATAAATACTATGGGGACTCTGCACCATCAATTTCAATGGTAAAAAAGTGGTTTACTGAATTTCGTTGTGGCCGTAAAAGCACGGAAGATGCCTAACGTTCTGGACGCCCAATTGAGGTCTCTACACCCGAAACAATTGAAAAAATTCATGATATGGTGTTGGCTGATCAGAGATTGAAAGTGCGAGAGATTGTGGAAGCCATAGGCATCTCACATGGCTCAGTGGTTTCAATTTTAAATGATCACTTGGTGAATATTATGCCAACTTATTAGGTCAATTTAATGAGGATTTGGAAAAAAACCCGAACACATTTGGCCAAGAAAAAAGTTCTTTAGCACCAGGACAATGCAAGGGTGCACACACGTGCAGTTGCCATGGCAACAATCAATGAATTGGGATATGAATTGCTCCCTCATCCGCCCTATTCTCCGGATTTAGCCCCAAGTGACTATTTTTTAAATGGTTTTTATTGAGCATAAAACAAGAAGACAAACAGTATATACATTCAAACCCTTCCCCTAACCGAGTGACTATTTTTTGTTTCCAAACCTGAAGAAATGGCTCGGCGGAAAGAGATTTGACTCCAACAATGAAATCATCTCACAAACAAATACCAATTTTGATGACCTCAACAAATCTTATTTTTTGGAAGGGATAAAAAAATTGGCCGAAGTGTATAGAGCTCAAAGGAGACTACGTTGAAAAATAAAATGATTTTTTAAAATCCAAAAACATGTGTTTCATTCAAAAAGTCACAGACTTATTGCCCCGCCCTCGTATAATTTGTACCTCCTAATTGAGGTAGCTCTGCAATATTATTCTGAATTTTGTTTTCTTGTTTTACAGTCCATACAACTGCCCCCCAACTTACATTGACAGGCAGCATATTACTAATTAAGAATGTTATTGTAAGTAATAATCATTACTTTTTAAAAGGAACGCTAGGTAACATTCTGCAGTGAAGAAACCAAGGCATCTTTCCGTCCCTTTAACAGTGGGATAAAGGAAGGAATTCTAGCAGCTGGAGTCCATTAGGCAAGGGGCAAAATGTGTGCAGAATGCTGCAGATTTCTTAAAGGGGTATCATTTCAGGTTTCAAGTAGTATGTGCACAAAGAAATGTACACAAGAGACGAGGACAAGATTTTCAGCAAGGTTTGAAAGCCAGCTTTGGGAATATTTTTAAAAAACAATTAATCGCTGAATTCCAGAAAATTGTTATGCATTAAGAACATTGTGTGTGTGTGTGTGTGTGTGTGTGTCTGTATGTATGCATGTGTGTCTTGAAGTCATCTGTTGGCTACTGATATGTGCTGCATACATAGCCCCAGCAGTGATTGAGAACTGGTCTGGTGTAGTGACTTAAGAGCCTGGATAATGGAAACTTGCTTCAGCCATAAGCTGTCAGTGGATTTAGACAAGCCGCTGTCTTTCAGACTCTGGCTTCTGCCTTCCATATGGGACTAGAGATGAAGATTAGGAGTTGCTGAATTGGTGGTAAGATGTATGGGGGCCTATACACTAAAAACTCAAGTCTGGTAAGACAGGAATGCTGTTGGTAATTGGGTTGTCTGATACAGCAAATGAATTATTGTGCTCCCTCTGAGAGATTAGATGTACACTCTAAATCCACCTGTAGCCATGGTCCATGAGTGGCTGCAGAGGTTTTTTTCCCATTTCTCCCAAAACCACAAAGCCTATCTGAACCTCGCAAAAGCACTGTGTACATACTTCTAAGTATTATTGTCATCAAAGTAATCACCACAGAACAAACAGAAATGCTCTTTTTATTCTGGAGTAATCCATGTGTGCCTTTAACATGCACTATGTCTACCTTGCTTAAGTCGATATAATTGTTGTTGTAAAGACCTCTCTATATTACCCTTTCAACTGTGGTCGGGTAGTTTTCTTATTCCACCCTTACCACCAATTTATATAGAGACTTCTTATAATTCATTTGCTGCCACCAAAATATGTAAAGACTCTATATATTACCCTTTCAACTGTGGCCGGGTAGTTTTCTTATTCCACCCTTACCACCAATTTATATAGAGACTTCTTATAATCCACTTGCTGCCACCATATAATGTAATAAATATTCACACAGGTCAGCTTTCCCACTGACCTTCCGATTACTGTGTCAGGGCAGGGTGTCTCTCTAACCCAAACTCCCACTGACACTATTTGTTAACTTTTACTGCCACCATTCACTATACTTGGCTACCCACTAAGAACATAAGAACATAAGAACATAAGAAGAGCCATGCTGAATCGGGCCTCAGCCCATCTAGTCCAGCATTCTGTGTCACACAGGGGCCCACTAGTTGTACACAGGGATCTCTAGCAGAAAGGAGGGCAAAACCCTCACCTGCTCCCGACCCCCACAACCAGTACCCGGAGAAAGTCCTGCCTGCCTCCATCAACACAGAGGTGGCACTTGGATGTCCATTTCAGTAACTACTGATTCCCACTAGGAAGATGTTGTTTTAGAGGCTTGTGTGTGAAGGAATTATGTGGGGAGATATCTTTGTTAAAGAACTGTAAAGTTTATTCAAACAGTATTCTAAGCGTGGAGGTTTCAGAGTTCAAAGCTTAGGTGGTTACAGTATCTTCTTAGAGGCACGTATCTTAAGGTTGCAATACACTAACTATGGAGATACAACTTGATACTATATAACTGCACTCCCAGAACTGATAACTCAGCAGCCTTTACACTAACTACTTGTCCTTAAACCCAACTGCTTTCCTAGAGGTTCAAACACCGCTTTTCTTCTACTCTCTTTGAGTAGAGTCAGAGTCTTTTTTTAAAAAAAACAAAAACCCACGGATAGCTGGCTAAAATGGACTCTCTAACTCTCCTCTCTCCTTTGGCTTTCGCTGTCAACTCCCAACTGCTAAAGTTTGAATTCGAAGATTCTAAGGCCAGTTGCAGGCTCCGCCTCCTGTTTCCATGGTAACAGAAACCCCTTGGAGGTTCTGCACGCTAATATCTTTGTTAACCCTTTAGGGTTTGCCAAGTTTTTACTCATTCAACATATATACATATATAAAAATATCAACCATATTTAAAACCTGTAATAAAGAAATATGACTTCAACACAGTTGTCAATAAAATATTTATTTTATTTATTTACATTATTTTTACTCTACCCTTCTCAACCCCCCCTCCCCCCAGGGGGGACGGGACACTACGAACGGCTGACAAAGGCAGCAATTCGATGCCATAGTATACAATATAAAACCATAAAAACATACAGCATTAAAACAGTAACAGTTAAACAAATAATCAATAGTCCACTAAGTTAAAACAGTATTCCATCCACAGACCTAGATTAGTAAACAGTAAGCCATATCCTCATCTGTCAACTTGCCAATCCAATTCCAGTCCAAGGTGCTGCATTGTGCTATTGTGCAAAGGCCTGGTCCCATAACCAAGATTTTACTTTTTTCCTGAATGCTAGGAGGGATGGGGGTCAATCATATTTCACTTGGAAGCGCATTCCACAGGTGGGGAGCCACAGCCGAGAAGGCCCTGTCTCTCATCCCCACCAGCCGCATTTGAGACGTTGGAGGGAGCAAGAGCAGGGCCTCCCTGGATGATCTTAAATTACGAGGTGGGACATAGAGGCAGATGCATTCAGACAAGTAAGGTGGGCCAGAACCGTATAGAGCTTTATAGGTCAAAACCAGCACTTTGAATTGAGCTTATAAGTGGACAGGCAGCCAGTGAAGCTGACAGAACAAGGGGGTGGTATACTCCCTGTATGTAGCTCCTGTTAGTAATCTGGCTGCCACCCGTTGGATTAGTTGCAGTTTCCGAAGTGTCTTCAAAGGCAGCCCCACGTAGAGTGCGTTGCAGTAATCTATTTGGGATGTGACCAGAGAGTGGACAACTGTAGCCAGATCAGACTTCCCAATAATTTGATGCACACAATGGCTGTGTCTAATGAAAAGACAGATGATTTTAAGAAACCTTTCCTTGGAGCTACTCATTCCAGGAGGAAACTGATAGCATTGGACAAGTGGTCTTTTACGGCTGTTGAAATACTATTGCAGCATACGAGAGTAGGATGAAAAATAGCATCCTATATAGCCACCAGCAAAACACACATAAGGTCAAACACTAATTCTAGATAGGTAAGCAATTATTTGAGTAGAAAATAGATGTTGCCTTTGGCTTTGTTTAAAGAATAAAAGGTTGCATTACAGTGTTTCCTGCATATTTATGTTGGTTTTCTGTGAATTGTAAGAAACTTTACTTCTGATTACTTTAATAACTGTCAAAGGATGATTTTGTGTTTCCTTTAGAAGAACTATTTAGAGTGACTTCTTTTCCAATCATTCTCAAAATGTAGACAAACGTTTCTTGTTGGAATGACTTATTTAAACCATTGAATTGTCATGGCATGAGACTGAGATATGTCACAATAATATAAATATGACATTTTTGTGGTCAGTGAAAGAACTTGCATGCATCCAAAAGGAAACTTGTGGCAGTAACTAGGGTTGGATAGGTTCGCTCGGATGTGGCATAATTCGGATATGTTTTTGGATATTTTTGCCTTCCAAAGGGACTTCCGCCACGTTTCTGCATGGCTGTAGTCCCCTATAGTTTTGACTCGCCTTGTACGATTGATTTCAGGGATGCGGGAGTGAGTCAGAACTATGATGAAGCGTTTTTAATGCAACTAAGCCTGCTGGGAGGTGAAGCCTAAGATGCTTGCTTCCCAGCCAATCAGGAGTTACGTTTTGGGGAGGGGAGGAGGTTGCAGCATCTGGCAGCCATTGCTATATACCAGGGGTGCTCACACTTTTTCAGCATGCGAGCTACTTATAAAACAACTAAGTCAAAATGATCTACCTACCCACTACAAAAATGTGAAACATATAACACAATATCTGCTTTGAACTGGGTTTTCTGAGTCCACACTGCCATATAATCTGATTCAAAGCAGATAACATGGGATTTTATTCAACTGTGTGGAAAGGACCTCAGATAACCCAGGGCCCTTCCACACATCCTATTTTACAGTTGACACACACAAACTGATTTCTTACTACTGGATGAATTGCTGCCAAATTTGGCCACAAGACACCTACAAGGAGTGACCATCACTAAAAAAAAGATTTTGTCATTTGGGAGTTGTAGTTGCTGGGATTTATAGTTCACCTACAATCAAAGAGCATTCTGAACCCCACCACCAACAGAATTGGGGCAAACTTCCCACGCAGGACCCCCAAAACCAACAGCAAATGTTCAAGGCAGAGAGGAAGGAAGGAATGAGGGAGCGAGGGAGGAAACAGGAAGGAAAGAAGGCAAGGCAAGAAGGAGGGGAGAAAGGAAGGAAAGGAAGAAAAGAGACAAGGAAGGAAGGAATGGCTCCCATATGGGCCATAGCGACGCTGGTTACGCCGCCGCCACGCTGACTGGCTGGCAGCACATGGGCGCCATCGGGAGCCTGCGGGGCGGGACTGAGCCTTCCTCCTGCCCTGCCTGCGATCTACCAGGACGCCCTATGTGATCTACCAGTAGATCGCGATCTACCTAATGAGCACCCCTGCTGTATATAAACCCAAGCACATGGCTGGATGCCTCATTGCAGCCAGGAAAGGGAGAGGGGTGATTGGACTGTTGCTCCTGCTTGTTGCTGTTGGGTGTGGGGTGGAAGAAAGGGCTTGGAGCCAGAGGAAAGGAGGTTTGGATAACGGAGGAAGGCAAAGGGAGAAGGGAAGATTTTGAGAGAGGAAGGGTTTGGAGCCAGAGAAGTGAGAGAAAGGAAAAGTTTGTTTGGGACTCAGGGAGAGGGTGAAATTAATAAAGTCATTTCTGGAAACTTTTTTTTTTGCTCACCACTAAAGCTTTGCTATTTTTATTGGGGTCTCTCGCTGTTTTCTGGGGTGTGTTTTGGGGACTTGACACTACATTTCCCAACCTTGCTGGCCCTCAGCTGCACAAACCGTGACTTCCAACTGTATGAATGTGTCTGAAAGTTGGGAGGAGTGATCCCCTATAACGTTTTGTCATTTCCTTAAAAATTCAAGAAGGTAGCTCTTTTATTTTTGATACATTATTTCTAAAATTATTTTAAAATTCTTAAAAATCAGTGGATCGTCTGAACATGTTCTGCACTGGTGCAGAAAACGGAGACAAATTCATTGCTATACATAACACACGACTTTCTGCCTCAGGCTCAGTGCTAAGCTAGTAAGGCTGGGAGGGAAAGATAAAGCATATGAATAGCATCTTGTCTTTGGGGTGGTAGGAAGATGTGGATGACCTCCAGCTCAACTCCTTTGAGAATTTGAGTTTTTCTAGTTTAATATTCCACAGCAAACAAAAGGGCAGCGCAGCAGTGAGTGTGAACAAGTGACATGTGCCTCCATCTCCAAACTGTAGTAGTTTAACGAGTGGATCAGAAACGTCTTGTTGTGGCAGATTATTTTAAAAAGGCTAATCCCAAATTGGTGGCCTCCAGAAGTCTGGCATAATAGCATAGTTCCTGTGACATAGCTAGCTAACATTGAGAGTTCACACAACTGAAATGCACCAACTTGGAGAAGTTTAGTGAAACGTTATATACTAGGGGTGGTTGATCCATAAAAAATTGATTCTAAACTCGTGGGGGGGATCTCCATTGCTGGGTCGTTATAGAAACTAATCCGAAAAAAATTCAATAAATTTTGTAATTGAAACGTAATTAATGACGAAAATTCGTTATTATTTCCTGTTAGTTCTCAGCAGGGAAGGAGGTGCCCGCACCTCTTTCCCTGCCAAGAACTAACGTGCATCAAGCCTTGAGTTCGCTCTTCCTCCCCTGCCAAGATCTAAACCGCGCCAAGGCTTGAAGCGCATTAGTTCCTGGCAGGGGAGGAGGAGCGGACGGGGCCCTCCCTGCTCCTCCCTGCCAGGATCTAAAGCATGCCAAGCCGTGACGCGCTTTAGATCCTGACAGGGGAGGAGGAGCTGACGGGGCCCTCCCTGCCCCTCCTCCCTGCCCCTCCTCCCTGCCCCTCCTCCCTGCCAGGATCTAAAGCATGCCAAGCCTTGACGCGCTTTAGATCCTGACAGGGGAGGAGGAGCGGACGGGGCCCTCCCTGCCCCTCCTCCCTGCCAGGATCTAAAGTGCGCCAAGCCTTGATGCGCATTAGATCCTGGCAGGGGAGGAGGAGCGGACAGGGCCCTCCCTGCCCCTCCTCCCTGCCAGGATCTAAAAGGTGCCAAGCCTTGACACGCTTTAGATCCAGACAGGGGAGGAGGAGCGGACGGGACCCTCCCTGCTCCTCCTCCCTGCCAGGATCTAAAGCATGCCAAGCCGTGACGCGCTTTAGATCCTGACAGGGGAGGAGGAGCTGACGGGGCCCTCCCTGCCCCTCCTCCCTGCCCCTCCTCCCTGCCCCTCCTCCCAGGATGCCCCTCCTGACTGCCAGGATCTAAAGCATGCCAAGCCTTGCCCCTCGCCCTGCCCCTCCTGACAGGGAGGAGTAGCGGATGGGGCCCTCCCTGCCCCTCCTCCCTGCCAGGATCTAAAGTGCGCCAAGCCTTGATGCGCATTAGATCCTGGCAGGGGAGGAGGAGCGGACAGGGCCCTCCCTGCCCCTCCTCCCTGACAGGATCTAAAGGGCGCCAAGCCTTGACACGCTTTAGATCCAGACAGGGGAGGAGGAGCGGACGGGGCCCTCCCTGCCCCTCCTCCCTGCCAGGATCTAAAGTGCGCCAAGCCTTGACACGCTTTAGATCCTGGCAGGGGAGGAGGAGCGGACTCAAGGCTTGATTCGCGTTAGGTCTTGGCAGGGAAAGAGGTGCGTCCACCTCCTTCCCTGCCGAGAACTAACGCGACTCAAGGCGCCCACCTCAGCTCTCAGCTGGCAAGAGGAGAAAAGAGGGTGCTGCTGCCCTCCAGTCTCCCTTCGCAAGTTGAGAACTGAGGAGGGGAAAAAACAACCTAATTAATGGATTTCACAGTATTTAAAACCGGAGATATCCACCCCTATTATTTACATTTGTCTTGTAACATCTATGGAGCAACCTGCTCAATATTAAAACCTTGATTACCATGAATGGTGACCTCACATTTATGTCTGAATTCCAGCATCTGCAAAAACAGTGAATATTATGTGTCACACTTTATGGGATTCATAGCATTTCTACTTGGAAGCCATAACTTTGTCACGCATGAGGAACTTTGTCACGCATGAGGTGAGCTACAGCCCATCCTAAATTGAAATCAGGATCCTACTTACAAATTCCCCAAAATGAAATGTAAAAGTCAAGCATTAAGTGGAAAGCCCACACATGTGTAAAATTAGGTACATTAGGTACATGTCCCTCTGCGATTCTTAGGAGCTGTGGCCTGTATCTCTGTGATTGCCACTTTTGAATATTTTAAAGGGACATGCTCCATATTTTATTCACATATACTATGCAGACTTGACAAGAGGCTCATATATTTTGTATCGGGGCATCTCTGAATACAAAATCCTATCCAGATTTCAGGAGTCAAGGATTTTTTACTAAATTAAATGTCAGAGTTTGCCTGTTTGGGCATAAGACTTGATCAGGACCAGCTAAGTATTTTTCTGCCTATAGTGGGCCAAATGTCCTCCCTTCTCCTAAATCAACAAGTATAATACTCAAAAAGCCAATTAAAGTACTTTCATCATTCCATAAATGCTTCCATATTTTGCTGTAAATAATAAGAGTATAACTAGTACTTCACTGCCCTCTTATATGAGGGCGGGTCAATAAGTCCGTGACTTTTTGAATTTCCCGCCTCTTAACTGAAAGGGCAACACTGCTCCTGTCAACAGGCATCTGTCAGTTGACTCCTGTCAAAATTTGAACAAGCTGCATCATTTAGTTTGTGTTTGACAGCCACTGATAGCAGACTACCGCGTGATTTGAGCAGAAAATGGAAAAAAGTGAATTTTGTGTGCTCATTAAGCATTATTTTTTGCGGAAAAAACCCATCACTCAAACCAACGCTAAGCTTGATAAATACTATGGGGACTCTGCACCATCAATTTCAATGGTAAATAGTGGTTTACTGAATTTTGTTGTGGCCGTACAAGCACAGAAGATGCCGCATGTTCTGGATGTCCAGTTGAGGTCTCTACACCCGAAACAATTGAAAAAATTCACGATATGGTGTTGGCCGATCAGAGATTGAAAGTGTGAGAGATTGCGGAAGCCATAGGCATCTCACATGGCTCAGTGGTTTCAATTTTTAATGATCACTTGGGTATGAGAAAGCTTTCCGCAAGATGGGTGCCGCGTTTGCTCGCAATGCAAGGGTGCACACATGTGCAGTTTCCATGGCCACAATCTATGAATTGGGATATGAATTGCTCCCTCACCCACCCTATTCTCCGGATTTAGTCCCGAGTGACTATTTCTTGTTTCCAAACCTGAAGAAATGGCTCGGCAGAAAGAGATTTGACTTCAACAATGTAATCATGTCACAAAGACCTATTTTGATGACCTCGACAAATCTTATTTTTTGGAAGTGATAAAATTGGAGAAACGTTGCACAAAGTGTATAGAGCTCAAAGGAGACTACACTGAAAAATAAAATAATTTTTTTAAATCCAAAAACTTGTGTTTCATTCAAAAAGTCACAGACTTATTGACCCGCCCTTGTATTGCCTGTATTGCCTGAGTTGGCTGCCTTACTGCTTTACCAAATCCCTTTTGTGCAGGGATAGGGAAATTGTGGCCTGTCTGTGACATGGAGCCCATGTGGCCATTTTACAGCTTCTGAAAACTCCAAACTCATCCCCCAAGTATTTTAGGCCAATTTTTGCCTCTCAAACACTCCAAATCCGCCAAAACCACTTGAAAATGTGGTTGTTTGCTTCCCCCGATCCCCTAGTGCATGCCTGGGCAAACTTCACCCCTCCAGGTGTTTTGGACTCCAACTCCCATAATTCCTAACAGCCTATCGGCTGTTAGGAATTATGGGAGTTGGAGTCCAAAACACCTGGAGGGCCAAAGTTTGCCCAGGTCTGCCCTAGTGCCTATTAAACCTTCCCCCGAAAACAATATTGATTGGAAATTGTGACCAGAAGTGATGTTGAAGCATTTCACATGCACTTAAATGTGCTGGTGGCCTACCAGGTACATGTGAGAGCTGGAAATACCTCTACCCCAGTTCAGTCCACTAACACCGGTGTGGTGCTTCAGGGATGGCTAAATTTATTTACTTATTTCCAATATTTTTACCCCGCTTTTCTCAACCCCCGAAGGGGGACTCAGAGCGGCCTAACAAAGGCAACAATTCAATGCCGAAACACAGTATAAATACAGTATAAAACCAAAAACATTAAGCATTAAAATACATTAAAATACAATTAACATTAATACATCATATACATTCACTTAAGTTAAAAACAGTGTTCTGTCCATAATAGGAGCATTGAGCCATATCCATCAACTTGCCATTACAATCAATCCAAAGTGCTGCATTGTGCTAATGTGCAAACGCCTGGTCCCATAGCCAAGATTTCACTTTTTTCCTGAATGCCAGGAGGGATGAGGTTGATCGTATGTCGCTTGGAAGCGCGTTCCACAGACGGGGAGCCACCACCGAGAAGGCCCTATCTCTCGTCCCCACCAACCGCGTTTGAGAAGTCAGCAGGAGCGAGAGCAGGGTCTTAAATTATGAGGTGGGAGGTAGAGGCTGATGCGTTCAGACAAGTAAGATGGGCCAGAACCGTATAGAGCGTTAAAGGTCAGAACCAGCACTTTGAATTGAGCTCGGAATTGGACAGGCAGCCAATGAAGCTGACACAACAGGGGGGTGGTATGCTCCCTCTATGTAGCTCCAGTTAGTAATCTGGCTGCTGCCCGTTGGACTAGTTGCAATTTCCGAACTGTCTTCAAAGGCAGCCCCACATAGAGTGTGTTGCAGTAATCTATTCGGGATGTGGCCAGAGCGTGGACGACCATAGCCAGATCAGATTTCCCAAGGTATGGGCGCAGCTGGCGCACGAGTCTTAACTGTGCAAAAGCTCCCTTGGCCACCGCCGAGACCTGGGGTTCCAGGCTCAGCGATTTATCCAGGATCACTCCCAAGCTGCGAACCTACATCTTCAGGGGGAGTGTAACCCCATCCAACACAGGCTGTAACCCTATGCCCTGTTCGGCCTTTCGACTGACCAGGAGGACCTCTGTCTTGTCTGGATTAAGTTTCAATTTAACTTAAGGAGAATGCTTTCCGATTGACTTATCTCAATACAGCTCACCTATTAACCTTTGTGGACTGCAAAACCAGGCAATTTCATCTCTTCTAATATGATGACCTGGAAAACCCTGAGCTTTTTCCTGTGGGATCCAAAGTGAGACCAAATCTAAAATCTACCAGTTTCAAACACAGCTGTCATGTCAAATGCATCAACAGAATTAGTGTTTGTAACCTCTCCCTCACTAATAACTAAAGATGCTGTGTCAGAAAATGTACATTTCTAAATCCATTAAGACAGACTGCGACACTTAACGAAGGCAGTAGATAGACTCGCTGTCATTAAGATATTTTTAAAAACCAGTCCCATGGCACTTTACTAACACATTTATTAAGGCATAAGCTTCTGTGAATCATGCTCCTCTTGATCAGATGTACAACCTGTCATCCAGAATTTCCAGGCATATGTCCAGTACTGATGATTAGAGTTGGGAGGTGGGGCTGTCACATTGAGAAAAGGGCAAAATTAAATGCGGAAAGAACCAATAGTGATAATTACATTAAGAAAGTTTTTCATTCACAAGCTCTACTGTTGATGTCAGAAATAGTTTTGACACTAGATAAGTGAATTAACACATTCAGTGTGATAACTGCCATCTTGAGTCAAGCCTGAAACTCTCTTATGTGTTGTTATAAAGCTCTGTTCTCCCTTAGGGGTTTCTTTCTCCCGGATGTCCACAGAATTTCCAAGGGATCTGATGTGGGCTCCCACTAATCCCCATTTATCCATCTATTTATAAATATTGCCATTTATTCCTTTTCAGTGGCGCGGCACCGGGAATGTGGCGCAGCTGGCTGGGTGTCAGCTGCATAAGATCTCTACTGACCAGAAGGTCATGAGTTTGAGGCCTGCCCAGGTCGAGGTGGGCTCTCGGCCTATTGTGTAGCCTGTTGTCGACCTTTGCAACCCAAAAGACAGTTGCATCTGCCAAGTAGGCAGATGCACTTAGTGGGGAGGCTAAATTTAACTGATTTACGATCTCCAGAAAACACATTGAGGAATGAAGAAGTGAAACAGTTCCCCCTGGTGGCCAGATGTTAAATTGCCTCTGTCTGTCTTGTGTGTTTGTGTGTCTAAATGTAATGTGTACATTGTAATCCGCCCTGAGTCCCCTGCGGGGTGAGAAGGGCGGAATAGAAATGAAGTAAGTAAGTAAGTAAGTAAGTAAATATTTTCTAGTACACTTATAACATGTTGATCTTAAGTACACAACATTTCATTATGCAAACAAAACAAACCATTCTTTTTCTGCCATCTGATATGACCAAAAATACAATTATAAGATGTCAAAGTGGGAGGAAAAAAAGGAGAAGAGCATAATTGAAAGGCTGTAAAAAGTCCTTTTACATTAAAAGGAGAATCCTCTATAGACCAATAAATTACTCCTGAAACAAAAACCACATTTTGTTAGAATTGACAGGGACCCTTTTATCTTATATGAATAAAACCCATACAGCAAATTCATAGAGATAATGCACCCATTTCGGTTCTTACTAAACAGAGAACAACAATTATTCCTCCTCTGGCACATACCCAACTATTATAAAATATCATCCCCATCATCACACAGAATAGACATTCCAGTTTTAAAGGCACATCAGAGTACGGTTTGCATGCACTCTGCAACAAAAAAATATCCAGCAACATGAAGGAATTCAAAGTAAATATTTTTAAAACCCTCTTTGCTACAAGAGCCTATCAATATCCACTCTGTGAAATAGGAGTATTTAATCCAGTGTTTTTCAACATTTTTTGAGCTGCGGCACATTTTTTACATTTACAAAATCCTGGGGCACACCACCAACCAAAATGATACAAAATGACACTCTAACGCAGTAATAAATATAGTTAATATGTTTTTAAATTTATTTATACACTCAGTGTGAAACCTGGGCCTATTTCGATGAACACAACATATATATGCTTTCCTCTCACATACTTATACATGGCTATCATGTCTTCTCTCAGCCTTCTCTTCTTCAGGCTAAACATGCCCAGCTCTTCAAGCCGCTCCTCATAGGGCCTTTTCTCCAGACCCTTGTGAAAATTCACCCTGAGTGAAACTTGCTTCCAGTTAACTATGGATGTCATGAAGCTGTTATAAACAGTTCCTTTTGGGGGGTGGGTGGAGGCAACTCTAAAAAAAAATCCAGTAAAATAGTAAAAAAAACCCAAACATTTCCAAGTGGAGAGGCTCAATTTATTTCTTGGAAACCTGTGTGAATGCTTCAGCCTCCCGATGTTCCCAGGTTCGCTCACTGCCCAATTCACCGACGTGGAACTTCCGGCTTTGTTCTCGTGAGAAATCCAAGCCAACGCAAAAACGCTGACTCAATCACTTCCGCCCAGTGCTCTGCTTTTGCGGAGGGAGGAGGGAGGCAGCGAAAGAGGCCACACAGATCTATGAAACTTATCGGGAGGCTGAAGCAACCCTAAGCGGGAGCTAGAACCATTCTGAGTCGAATCTCCTGGAGGCTTCCTCAAGGCGGGCCTGGCCCTGGTATTCGTCGGAGCCCTTCCTTTGCCTCGGGAGGATCTTTGGGGAGGGAAATAGGGAGATAGAGCTGCTAGGAGGGGGAAGAGTGCCAATTTCCCACGGCACACCTGATTATTTATTATTTTATTTTCAACATTTCTACCCCGTTCTTCTCAACCCCCGAGGAGGGACTCGGGGGTTGATGATCACTCACGGCACACTAGTGTGCCATGGCACACTGGTTGGGAAACACTGATCTAATCTTTCAAAACTAGTAAACAAAATAGGGGAAAACATTCTCTCTATGAAAGCTCCAAAGCAAAGGGAGACATATAAGGTGGTTACATGATGATTCCGTGAAGAATAAAGATATGTGATATCAGCTTACTTGATGATACTGTTAAAGGCATAATTTTGAGCAGTTGGAGAAGAGCTAAGCAGGATATGGAACCCCTACCATGTATGCAGTTGAAGAAAGAGGGATTTAGCCCCCTTTTTTTTGCTTATCTGGAGAATTTGTGCACCAGAAAAAAGACAACCCTAAATATTTATTTCTTTTTAATTTATTACTGTATATACTTGAGTATAAGCCTAGTTTTTCAGCTCCTTTTTATGCTGAAAAAGCCCCCTTCAGCTTATACTCGGGTGAGGGTCCTGGTGGTGAAAGAAGAAGGGAGAACAGAGCTTTATAACAACACATAAGAGTATTTCAGGCTTGACTCAAGAAGACGGTTATCACACTGAATGTGTTGATTCACTTATCTAGTGTCAAAAATATTTCTGACATCAACAGTAGTGGGTGCTTCTCAGATGGGGCGGAGCCAGGCTGCGCCAAGCCCCGCCCCCTCCCCAGCTTCGGCACTCCCAGCAGCTGCTCCAGCCTTGAGGAGGGCAGGGCCAAGCCAGCCTTGTGCTAGGTATGCCACCACTGGCTTGGCATTGCCCTCCTCAAGCCTGGAGAAGCTGCTGGGAGCTCCAAAGCCAGAGGGGAGGGGGCGGGGCTTGGCACACCCTGGCTCTGCCCCCCTCTGGCTTCTGCTCTACCAGCACCTTCTCCAGGTTTCTGTAACTTTTTTATTTGAGTCCCTCAAAAGATACTTCAAATACCATTTTAAAGATCTTCCTGGCCAATGACAGATAAGAGGCGTTATTACCTTCCTTCTTTCATCCCTATAAAAGGAACATTCAAACACGACATGCTGTAGAGACTCTACTACGCCCGCCCCACACGGGCAAAGCCGATCATTGTAATATTTATGTTGAAAACGTCCTTCTAGGGTAGCTGGGGGAATAACGTTGAACCGGGCTTTGCTAAACGCCTGTCATATTTAGGGATATTTACGTTTTCTAGAAAGCGTGGGATGAGTCCTTCTTTCATTCACTGCACTTTCTTTAGAACTGGGGATGCAAAAGGTGGTGGAGATGCTCCATATGCCCCAGTGGATAATTTGGAGTATTTTTAGATCAAGTTTTAAACAAAATTGTGTAAAATTGCTTTTGATTCCCGTGGAGTCTAGGAGCCTCCGAATGTTGAAATGCTACCCATGTCCCTTAAATCAGTGGTTCTGTACATTGATTGATTGATTGATTGATTTTATTATTTATGAGTCGCCCTCCACGTCAGTGCTCCGGGCGACTTACACACAAAAACACATAAAAGAATTCAATAGTTAAAAGCTAAAAGAATAAAAAGATTAATTAAAATAGTTCCAGTAGCTCAGGCTAAGTCTGGGAGGTGTCCTTAGCCATAAGCCTTTCGGAAGAGCCAGGTCTTCAGTGCGGTCAGGAACTGGGGCATGTCCCGGATAGCTCTCTGATCCGCCGGCATCAAGTTCCAAAGGACAGGGGCCGCGATGGAAAAAGCTCTCCGTCTCGTGGTGTCGAGGCGGGCCTCACTCACACCTGGGATGCGGAGAAGGTCCCTGTTTCCTGAGCGCGCGACCTTAAATGAGCTGGTTCGGACAAGCGGTCTTTTAAATAAGCTGGGCCGGCACCATGGAGGGCCTTAAAGGTAAGCGACAGGATCTTGTGGATGGCTCTGAGCTCGACTGGCAGTCAGTGCAGGCGCTGCAGAGATGGCGCGATATGGCATCTCAGTGGTGTCCCGGTGAGGAGTCTGGCGGCTGCATTCTGCACCAGCTGGATTTTACGAGTAGTTGACTGCGGCAACCCCACGTACAAGGCATTACAGTAGTCCAGCCGTGATGTCACTGTGGCATGGACCACAGTAGCCAGCGCATCTGATGGAAGGTAAGGTGCCAGTTGACGTGCCTGGCGTAGGTGGAAGAAAGCTCCCTTACTTGTCGCAGCAACCTGGGCCTCCAGTGAGAGTCTCGAGTCTAGTATCACACCGAGACTCTTCACCGACGGGGCCGGGATCAGCGGCTCTCCCTCAAAGAGAGGCAGCGGAATGGGTGGCTCTGGGCGTCCCGGCCATAGAATCTCAGTCTTTGATGGATTGATCTTGAGTTTGTATGAGCGGAGCCATCTGGTCACTGCCTCTAGTCCTTGTCTGAAGTTCTCAGGCACCGATGTTACGCCTGGCTCAAGCTTCAGCAGAAGCTGGGTGTCATCTGCATATTGGTAGCACCCCAATCCAAAACTTCTGGCTATGCTTGCCAAGGGTTGGGCGTAGATGTTAAAAAGCGTTGGTGACAAAATGGCGCCTTGGGGACTCCACAGTCCAGGGTGGATTTCTTGGACACTTGGCCTCGCCACTCAACACGCTGCGAACGGCCCCGCAGGAAGGAATCGAACCAGGCCAAAGCTGTGCCTTGAATCCCAATGGCTGATAGTCGCCGCAACAGCAAGTCATGGTCCACCGTGTCGAACGCCGCGGTGAGGTCAAGCAGCACCAGGATAGCCGAACCTCCCTTCTCCAATTGGCGGTGGATGTCATCCGTAATGGCCACCAGGACGGTCTCGGTCCCGTGTCCGGCGCGGAAACCCGATTGGCAGGGGTCCAGGCTTCCTGAGGTTTCCAGGAATTCCTGTAATTGGATCGCTGCTGCCCGTTCAATCAGTTTCCCGAGGAAGGGTAGGTTTGAGACATGTGGGTTCCTATGTGTTTTGGCCCACAACTCCCAGAAATCCAGCTTACCAGCTGTTAGGATTTCTGGTAATTGAAGTCCAAAACATCTGGGGACCCATAGTTTCAGAAGGACTGCCTTAGATTGTATTTGAGGCAGGCCCGGATTACCCATAAGGCCACCCTAGGCCATGGCCTAGGGGCGCAAGCCAGGGGGGGGGGCGCAATTCACACGGACAAAAAAATGTTGAAACAAAACCGCAACGCAACTCTCTCTCTCTCTCTCTCTCTCTCTCTCTCTTGAGGAAGGGTGGGGTGAGAGCGCTTGTCAAGGAAGGACTGCGCAAGGAGGAGGAGGAGGAGGGAAGCCCCCGAGGCCGCTGCCGGGCATGCGCGGCACCCAGGAACATGGCGGAGGAGGGAGAGGCACTCGCGCCCTCCTGCCGCCCATGCCTGGCAGTGGCCCCGGGGGGCGGGGCTTCCCTCCACCTTCTCCTCCTCGCACTCTCCTTCCTTGACTCAAGAAAGGAGGGCGCGCCGTGAAGAGGATGAGGCGGAGGGAAGCCCTGCCCCCGGGGCCAATGCGGGCACTGGGGGGTGGGGCTTTCCGCCTCCTCTTCGCGCCCTCCTTCCTTGACTCAAGAAAGGAGGACGCACGGGGCCGCAAGGAGGAGGAGGAGATGGGGGGGCGGTTGGTTTGGGGGCGTAATTCCAAAGTGTGGCCTATGGCACCAAAAGGGGTTAATCCGGACCTGAATTGAGGCATCTAGATCACACACAAACATTGGACTTAGGGAGCGCTTGGGCTGCTCTTTATCCTTTTCTGCTCTCAGGCAACAATTTTTCATTTACCCCATTTAAATGTGATATTTGGTTGTTAGAATAGGCATAAGATGGGGGGAAATGTTCAAATAAAGATATGTAAAAAGACCATTAGACAAATGGACGGAGCTTGTGTTATAGAATAAACGTTTAAAGTGTAAACTTCAAGTAAATACAAGGAAAGGAATGGCATATATCGTTCCCAAGGAGTCCTTTAGCCACATAGGCAAGAAGTGTCATTTTCCAATGCATTTTATGTTCTAGTTTTACAGGGCAGTTGAGAGAGACGGATGACATCTTGCTGTATATCTGACAGCTGATTTGAGAAAAGGTGATAAGCACATTGTCATTCTCTCAGGGGACAAATAAATGGAAGTAGAAGAGTTGATACCAAAAGAGGAAAACCAACTACACCATATAGTGCTGTACCTGTGGACCCATTGCGTTCAGAGTGGTTTATTCCTATATAGGTGACTGCAGCCTTATAGGAAAACAGTAAAAGAAAAGATTTATATTCAAAATTCCACATTCCAGCATCACAAAAACTATGGTATGTGGGAAATCTACTGTGTGGGTTTGATAAATTTCTATAACTAATCTGTTACTTAGAAATAGCCTTCCTTTTATCTGGAAGCTATCCATTACAAAAGCAGAACTGACAATCTCATCATTGCTTCATATCATATCTCTTGTATTGTGAGCAAGTGGACGAAGAAAAATTTCACATTTTAATTTTAACCATTTTCTACTGTTTGAGGATTCTGGTATCTTTTTTTTTTTTTAAAGATGAGAGAACAATCAAATTCAAATTCACATTTTAAAATTCACTAATAAGATATAATAGCCATGCCTATTTGTGCTAGTATTCCAGTTGGAGGGCATTTAGGGACAAAGGGTGTAATGGGGGGCAGTGGGAGATGCACCCCCAAAGTTCCCTGGAGTTGCAATGTGGCTTCTTGACCCAATGTTGCCCACCCTGCTTTGGAGACAAATGGTTTCTGTTTTGTTGTTGCATTTCAAGTCATTTTTAGTTTATGATGGTCAAGACACACAGTAAAAACAACAAATAGACCTTTCATACATAGAGTTTTCTTGTTCTGAAGTGACTTGCTACTGTCATTCTTCTGGACTTTTCATTCTTACTACATTTCAGAGAGTCTCCCCTGTCTTCATTGGAGTATTAACATTTAAAAACATACAATTGCAGTCTCAGCGTCATGTTGAAATCAGTTTCCGTCACATCGTCGTCATTCCATATATCTAATTAAACTGTTACATTTCATCAGCAAATGCCTGCTCAAACAGCCAGGTCTTGACTTTCTTGAGAAATGTCAGGAAGGAGGGGGCTGATTTGATGTCTCTAGGGAGGGTGTTCCAAAGCTGAGGAGCCACCACTGAAAAGGCCCTGTCTCTCGTCCCCGCCAGTCGCGCCTGCAAAGAAGGCGGGACCGAGAGCAGGGCATCTCCAGATGATCTTAAACATCTCGATGGTTCATAGGGAGAGATGTGTTTGGACAGGCAAGTTGGACCCGAACTGTTTAGGGCTTTAAAGGCTAAAGCCAGCACTTTGAATTGTGCCCGGTAGCAAACTGGCAGCCAGTGGAGCTGGCACAACAGAGGAGTTGTTCACTCTCTGAATGGCGCTCCTGTTATCAACCTGGCTGCTGTCCATTGGACTAGTTGCAGCTTCCGAACAGTCTTCAAAGCCAACCCCACGACATTGTAGTAAGCTATACGCCAGAGCATGGACCACTGGCCAAGTCAGACTTCTCAAGGTACGGGGCAGCTGGCGCACAAGTTTTAACTGTGCAAATGCTCCCTGGTCACCGCCATAACCTGGGGATCCAGGCTCAGCGATGAGTCCAGGATCACACCCAAACTTGTCTTCAGGGGGAGTGTAACCCCGTTTAACACAGGCTGTAACCCCTATGTCCTGTTCTGCCTGTCGACTGACCAGGAGTGCCTCTGTCTTGTCTGGATTCATTTTCAATTTGTTCACCTCATCCAGTCCAACACAGTGGCCAATCACCGGTTCAGGACCTGAACAGCCTCCTTAGTAGCAGGTGGGAAGGAGTGACAGAGTTGGACATCATCTAAGTACTCCGGATGACCTCCCCCAGTGGCTTCATGTAGATGTTAAACAACATGGGAGATAATATTGAACCCTGAGGAACCCCACAAGACAATGTTTGTGGGGTTGAACAGGTGTCTCCCAATAACACCTTCTGAGATCGGCCCTCCAGAAAGGACCGGAGCCACTGCAAGACAGTACCTCAAGGCCCATCTCTGCGAGGCGTCCCAGAAGGATACCGTGGTCAACAGTATCGAGGGCCGCTGAGAGGTCCAGCAGAACCAACAGGGACACACCCCCCCTGTCAAGCTCCCGACGTAGATCATCCACTAAGGCGGCCAAGGTTGTCTTGGTACCATGTCCCGGCCTAAAACCAGACTGCGCCGGATCCAGATAATCCGTGAAGATTGGAAACAGGCTGATAGTTGGCGGGTGAGTGGGGGTCCAGTGATGGTTTCTTCAACAGCGGTTTTATAATTATTTTATTGGAATGTTGCCTTCCCGGATTAACCACCACCTTTACCCACTCGATCCCCTCTGGCCTCCTTTAACCAGGATGGGCAGGCGTCTAGGATGTCAATATGTATATGATGCCTGTGCATACGTTGTGATGTATTTGTGAATATTTACTTTGCTTTGTAACATACGGTACATGGGTAATTATAGTTTATTTATTATACGTATCCTCACACAGTGTGTATAGGACTATACATTTTCACTCTATAGCTATTGAGGCTCCTTTTCCTTATTGCAATTAGAGTCTTTTCCAGACCCTGTGTTTGTTGTTTTGGCTTTCATGTAGGTAGTTCACCCAAGTTTTTCTCTCTATAAGCCCTATGTGGCACAGGTTCGGGCTATTTGTCAGATTATATCTCCTGGCATGAACTTGCCTGGGCCCTTAGTTCATAAGGAGAGGTCCATCTCTTGGTTTCACCATCTTAGCAAGCATGGATGATGGGGACCTGAGAGAGGGCCTTCTTGGTAGCTGTTCCTAGGCTCTGGAACCTTCTAAATAGGGAAGCCAGACTCGCCCCTCCCTGGTGTCCTTCTGGAAGCAGGTGAAAACTTTTTTATACAGACAGGTTGTATTTAAAAGAAAGTCGTTAACACATGCCAGGGGAGTGCTTTAGGCCAGTGTTTCCCAACCGGTGTGCCGTGAGCGATCATCAGGTGGGAAATTGGAACCTCCAATACCCTTACTTATTAAAGGAGCGCCGCTACGTCATAGTACAAAATGCACAGTTAATCATACATAATCATACGCAAAAAACACATTCAAAGTACCCAATCCTGCTGGAGAAAATCAAAAGTCTTACATAAGGTAGTTCGGCGTGGTCGCCACAGAGAGTGGAGGAGTTGCGAACCAGGAAGTAGCGAGTTCACGGTGCTCCTCTATGGAAAACTCGCGATATTTGATGAAATCACGAAACTGAGTGCAAAAAACAAAGTGTATCCTCACGATGTTATCCAATGTCAGTTCTGGGATCCGCACAATAACACAGTCAGTTTGCGGACAATTTAAAGAAGCAGCACCATAATCATAGTGACAAGGTAGAAAATCACGTAGATAATCACATATATTCAAACCGCCAGAGGCTGAAGATAGATGTGGTGATGGAATCAAAAGCTGGCATGGGCAAACTTGGACCTTCCAGGTGTTTTGGACTCCAACTCCCACCATTCTTAGCAGCCTCAGGCTCTTTTCCTCCCCCCCTTCCTCAGCCGCTTAAGCAAGAAAAGGGCCTCAGGCTGTTAGGAATGGTGTGAGTTGAAGTCCAAAGCACCCAGAGGGCTGAAGTTTTCCCATGACTGACAGCTGTTGAGCAAGACCTTCGTGTGTGTCTTTCTGCCATTCCTGCCAGGATATCTATGTTGTGTTCATTGAAACAGGTCCAGGTTTCACACTGAGTGTATAAATACATTTAAAAACATATTAACTATACGTATTACTGTGTTAGAGTGTCATTTTGTGTCATTTTGGTTGGTGGTGTGCCCCAGGATTTTGTAAATGTAAAAAATATGCCGCGGCTCAAAAAAGGTTGAAAAACACTGCTTTAGGCTGTGTGCTTATTTTAACTATTTTTAATTTAAGTGTTTAAAATTATTTTCATTGACTTACATGTTTAATTCTAGTTTAATAAGCTTGCAGAACAATTTTTTATTTCTAAAAAGTACATGTACCATGATTTATGACTAGGGGTGTGCTAATCCTTCCCTGCTAAGCTATGACTCCCTAGATAGCTCCCCCCCCCCCGCCTTTTTTTTTGCATATTTAACATTTTACATCTGCAATTTTCTCAATCCCCAGTTAATAACAATTATGTTGTTGCCACCAGTCATTGTGTAACAGTCCATTGTGTAATAGTGTGATCTTATAGTTTACTTATGGACAACAAGGGAGCCACATTGGAAATGAGCAAGTTCTGTAAAGCGAACAGAGTCCCCAGTGCATCTGAAGTCACAGTATGTTAGTCACGCATATCACCTGGTAGACTTCAGTAGACATGCAATCCCTTCCCTCATGTATCGAAAAGTAAATCCAGTTGGTGAAAGGCTGCCAAAATGAGCATCGCTGGAGGGATGTATTTCTGCTTCTCATGCATAAAGGAACTCCTTTGCTGGACTGGAACATTATCCCTTTAGGGGAAATGTGGTTAAGTTTCATTTCAGTTGGGGCAGGGAGTTACCAAAATTCAATCAAAATTTTCTTTTCAGTTTTTGTTCAAATCCCCCAAGGTCTTTATTTTTCCGACAGAAGCATAATTTGAGTAGACAAGTAAAGTCACAATTCTTTCTCTACTAGAACAACTCAAGACAAGACAGAGGTCCTCCTTGTCAGGTGAAAGGCTGAACAGGGCATAGTGTTACAGCCTGTGTTGGACGGGGTCGCACTCCCCTTAAAGACGCAGTTTCGCAGCTTGGGAGTGATCCTGGATTCATCACTGAGCCTGGAACCCCAGGTTTCAACGGTGGCCAGGGGAGCTTTTGTGCAGTTAAGACCAGCTGCGCCCGTATCTTGGGAAGTCTGATCTGGCTACGGTGGTCCACGCTCTGGTCACATCCCATATAGATTACTGCAATGCACTCTACGCGGGGCTGCCTTTGAAGACTGTTCGGAAGCTGCAAATGCTCAGGGAGCACACAACCCCTCTTGTGCCAGCTCCACTGGCTGCTGGTTTGCTTCCGGGCACAATTCAAAGGGCTGGCTTTAGCCTATAAAGCCCAGTAAATGGTTCAAAATATCATATATTCACAATCAAATAGTCCAATGCTTACCTATCCGGTGGATAAACGTATCTCAATCATTCTGATGAACCATCTAGGATGTTAAAGTCCTCTGGGGAGGCCCTGCTCTCGCTCCCGCCTTCCTTGCAGATGCATTTGGTGGGGATGAGAGACGGTGCCTTCTCGCTGGTGGCCCCTCGACTGTGGAACGCCCTACCTAGGGATATATGATTGGCCCCCCTCCCTGCTGTCTTTAGAAGGAAGGTGAAAACCTGGCTTTTCGAACAGGCTTTTCCAAGCACAGCATAGCTTTATGAACTTACGGAATGACCCAGCGATGAGATTGAAGGATAATGACATGGTAACGCTCACGATAATCTTTTAAAGGCTTGTACAGTTTTTAATGTTTTGTAATATTTTAAATTTTAATTTTATGCTGTATGATAATTGTTTAATGCTTTATTATTGTTTTTAACTGTTATTTATGTTGTGGCATTGAATTATTGCCAACTGTAAACTGTAAACCCCTGAGTCGCCCTCAGGCTGAGAAGGGCAGTATAGAAATGTTGTAAATAAATAAAATAAGATATGAGCACTCTAATCCAGGAACATCTGGGGTGTGTACTATATGACAAGTTTGTGCTTTAGTCCAGGAGTGGTTAAAAGTGCAGCCCATTTGTGGCATAGTTTTTAGACAGTTTTATGCCCCAAACAATTTAGAAAACTTCCAAATGCTTGAAAACATCTGAAAATACCTCCACCTTCATATGCACCTCGGCACCCCATATGATCCCAAATAATCAAGTTTTCCCCTGCCATTCCTCTTGAAATGGCAGCTTCCTCTCCTAATGACAAGTGCAGAGGAAAGTGTGGGGATATCTGGTCTTGCGGTCTGTGGCTCACAGGGGAGTGGGGAGAGAATTAGTTTCAGTTGTTCATGTCTTCCCATCGCTGCTCTGAGCTTCATTCCCTTCAGTGTTATTCTTTCCTGAAATCACTCATGTTCACTGACATAGTTTCCACGGTGGAAATTTTTGCCCGTAGTCCCAATACGCTTCTCAAAGTCAGTAAAGGCAGAAAATAAATTCCTCACTTAAATGAACAAAAGTGAGGGGAAAATGAAAATGGAATGAGCCAAAAGAGAATTGCACAAGGCCAATGGCCATGAAGGTAAGGAGGCTGAACTTCACAAGCATATGTCAAAGAAGCTAGTGAAATCTGAAAAATCTCAATTTCTTACCCCTCATTTGTTAGATGGACGGCATTAAAGATACTGCAGATATTAAGAGGTAGCATTTCTATCATAGAGGGAGTGTATTTTATGCAATTTTAGTGTTGATTATAATGTAGCTCCGCCTTTAGTCCCAAACTAAGGGTCAAATTAGACATAACAAAAGAGATGCTGGAATAAATAATCTAGTTTTTTCCACTGTTGCAAATAACATCTATGCATTGAAATTTGGATCAGGATTGTGGGCAGGTTAATCATGCCTTAAAACAGTGTTTCCCAACCAGTGTGCCGTGGCACACTAGTGTGCCGTGAGCTATCAGCAGGTGTGCCATGGGAAATTGGCACTCTTCCCCCTCCTAGCAGCTCTTTCTCTCTCTTTTTCCTCCCCAAAGATCCTCCCCGAGGCAAAGGAAGGGCTCCGTCAAATGCCGGAAGCTCCACGTCGGTGAATTGGGCAGTAAGCAAACCTGGGAGCATCGGGAGGTTGAAGCATTCACAGGTTTCAAGAAACAAATTGAGCCTCTCGGCTTGGAAATGTTTTTTTCAAACTATTTTACTGGATTTTTCGAGAGTTGCCTCCCCCCCAGGAACTGTTTATAACAGCTTATCTGGAAGCAAGTTTCACTCAGGGTGAAATTTCACAAGGGTCTGGAGAACAAGCCCTATGAGGAGCGGCTTGAAGAGCTGGGCATGTTTAGCCTGAAGAAGAGAAGGCTGAGAGGAGACATGATAACCATATATGTGAGAAGAAGTCATATATATGTTGTGTTCATCGAAACAGGCCCAGGTTTCACACCGAGTGTATAAATACATTTAAAAACATATTAACTATATGTATTACTGTGTTAGAGTGTAATTTTGGTTTGTGGTGTGCGCCAGGATTTTGTAAATGTAAAAAATGTGCGGCGGCTCAAAAAAGGTTGAAAAACACTGCCTTAAAACAATACCTGTTAACATACACATAGAGCTCGGCCATATTCATTGCAAGTAAAGATATATGTTGCTGAGGTTTTATGCTGAGAAAAGGAATAAAGAAGGTGCAGCATAACTGAAAATTATTTTATCGTTAATTAAAATAGCTGTTCAAAGTCTCAATGTTATTCTGAAGGCGCAGGTTCGCAGCTTGGGAGTGATCCTGGACTCATCGCTGAGCCTGGAACCCCAGGTTTCTGCGGTGGCCAGGGGAGCTTTTGCACAGTTAAAACTTGTGTGCCAACTGCGCCCGTACCTTGGGAAGTCTGACTTGGCCACGGTGGTCCATGCTCTGGTTACATCCCGAATAGACTACTGCAACGCTCTCTACTTGGGGTTGCCTCTGAAGCTTCAGTTAGTCCAACGTTCGGCAGCCAGGTTACTAATGGGAGCGAGATACAGGGAACGTACAACTCCTCTGTTGCGCCAGCTCCACTGGCTGCCAATTAGCTTCTGAGCACAATTCAAAGTGCTGGTATTGACCTACAAAACGCTATACGGTTCCGGCCCAGTTTACCTGCCCGAACTTATTTTCCCCTATGAACCATCAAGGCCGTTAAGATCTTCTGGAGGAGCTCTGCTCTCGGTCTCACCAAATTCGCAATCACGGCTGGTGGGGATGAGAGACAGGGCCTTTTCTATGGTGGCCCCTCAGCTGTGGATCTCCCTCCCAACTGAGATTAGATCTGCCCCCTAAACTCCTGACCTTCAGGAAGCTATTGAAATCTGGAAAGAAGCATTCCCGGAATAATGGCTGAGTTTAAAAATAGACTAAGTTATATCGATGATGTATGCGGACCATGGCAACCTGGTTTATATGAATTTATATGTATTTATTCTACTTGTATTTTAATCTTTTATTGTTGTTGTGATGTTTTAAATTGTAATTTGGCATTGAATCCTTGCTGTTAATCAGCCTGAGTCCCTCTGCGGAGGTAGAGAAGATCGGTATATAAAAGTTGTAAATAATAAATGAAATAATAAATATTCTCTAAAAATAATTTGTATTATGGATACTTGAGATTGATTATTGTTATTTTATACCTGCAGCAATTGCTGTATTATACTGATTTTAACCACTTTGTGAAGTGAGATATTTATGTTGGCTGTTACTGTTTTATGTTAATGTTTCTGCAATTTTTTAAATGTGTTTGTACCTTTGAGTGCTTTGTAACCTGCCCCAAATTCCTCTGGGAGATGGTGGCAGGGTATAAATACATTTATTTATTTATTTACTATTACTTTTATGATCTTAAAATTGGCTTTTTGGTAGGCACTAAGGAAATTGTCCATTTTGTATTTTTTTCAAGTATCTTTTTAAAAAGTGAACTAAAATTAAGCCTTCTAGAAAGAAACATGTTATTAATATGCTATTATTCTCTCCCGTTCTTCATACCCATTATTCTGCAAACATTGCATATTGTTAATGAGCTATCTTTTTTTTTAAAAAAAATGTAATGTATCCTTTTAAAAATGTCCTTTCAAATTCTGCACACATTAATGCATGTAGATATTTTAATCTGTATAAGCAGATACCTATTTTAAAGCAAAACAGCTCTGCAATGTCTGGTGTTCAGGCATTCCAGCCAGACACTTCCCAGGTCTGCTAAAACAAATGTTTTGGATTGCCTTCTGCCATGTTTGCCTCCGATATTGCCTTCTTAAATGCCTAACAGCTGAGATGTGAGCTGGAAATGACTACTGCCAGATCTGGATGAACATCTCTAATCCAGGGTAGGCTCGACCATTAACCCCATTAATTGTGTATTCACAGCAGCAACACTGATGATTTTTTTCTTTATGATATCTTTTATGGAATTCCCTGCATGCAAAATGGGCCTACCAGTTTCCATTCTTTACATCAGATGTAAACAAATATTTATTTATTTATTTACTGTATTTCTACCCCACTCTATCTCATCCTGCAGGCGACTCAGAGTGGCTTCCAGATTGGCAATAATTCAATGCCACAACAAACATAAACATACAGATACAATATACACCATACGTTAAAATCAGTACTAATCATAAAAATAAATAGCACATCAGTACATTAAATAAACTGTTAAAACAACACAAGATCCAAAGTGATAATCCAGGAGCCATTCAAATTATGTTATGCTCACTTCATAGTTGCCTATTGCACTGTAGTACTACAAGAAAGCTTGGTTCTTTAGTTCTAGGTCTTTAGTTTCTTTCTAAAGGTCGGGGAGGGAGGGAGCTGATCTAATTTCACTAGGAAGGGAGTATCACAGCCAAGGGGCCACCACTGAGAAGGCCCTGTCACTTGTCCCAGCCGTACCTGCGAAGGGGGTGGGACCAAGAGCAGCCCTCCAAAAGATCTTAGCTGCTGAGCAGGTTCATAGAGGGAAATACCTTTAGATAGTTACGTTGAGCCAGAACCATTTAGGGCTTTATAGGTTAAAGCCAGCACTTTGAAGTGTAACAAACTGCCAGCCAGTGTAGCTGGAGTAACAGGGGGTTGTGTGCTCCCTGTATGCCACTCCAGTGAGCAGTCTGGCTGCTGCCCATTGAAGCTTCTGAATAGTCTTCAAAAGCAATCCCATGTAGAGCATTTTGTAATAGTCTATTTGAGATGTAACAAGAGCATGGACAACCATGGACAACCATGGCCAAGTCTGGCTTCTCAAGGTATGCGTGCAGCTGGCGCACAAGGTTTAATTGTGCAAAAGCTCCCCTGGCCACTGCTGAGTGGTGATCCACATCCTTGAGTTGCACTAATCAGAATAAATCCATTAAAGCTGGACAAGTCGATGATTGCATTACATCTTCAGCGACTGCAGTTAGAGTGGTGTCCAGGTCGGAACAGATAAAATCGATTTTATCTGCAAAGAACTGAGCGAATGCTTCACAGTGAGCTGCCGAATGGTCAGGGATCCCATCTTACAAGGCAGGATTTAACAAGCTTCTGACCATTCAAAACAGCTTGGCTGGATGGTTCCTTACAGACTCAATGTTGGCCACAATTAAAGCTTTCTTTGTGGTCACCACTGCTGTGGAGTAAGTCGTTATATAGACACATACCTGTGTTTGATCTGATTCGCTACAAGTTGAACGCCACACGTACGCTAGTCCCTGTAACTCAGTGGTTCTCAACTTGTGGGTTCCCAGATGTTTTGGCTTTTAATCCCCAGAAGTCCTAACATCTGGTAAACTAGCTGGGATTTCTGGGAGTTGTACGCCAAAACACCTGGGTCCCCACAGATTGAGAACCACTGCTCCATTGGATAACTTGGGAATTGAGAGAGTTGAAAGATATGGAAATATTGGGAGGTATGATGGGAGAGCCAGTGTGGTGAAATGGTTAGAATGATGGGTTGAATTTTTGGCAATGCTGGGTGTGGCTGATGGGAGTTGTGATTTAGCTACACAGGTTCACAAGTTCACTTTCCTTTCTGAAAAGCAGTTCGAGGCCAGTATTTTTGTTAATTTTTGAGAGAGCCAGCACACTGTACTGTGGTTTAAGCATAGACATACAGCTCTAGATACCAAGGTTCGAATTCCTGCTTGGCTTTGTAAATGTACTGGATAGCCTTGGGCAAGTCTCATGCTCCCAGTCCCAGAGGACAACAATGGCAAAACCCTGTGAACAAATCTTGTCAAAAAATAACTCTTGTGATAGATTTGTCTTAGGGTTGCCATGAATCTTAAGTGTACCAGGAATCTTTGATTGCTCTACTCTGATTTCTATATGCTTCCTTTGCAGTTCCATGAATACACTATTGTTTTATTAATTACATTTATATCCCACATTCTTCAAAGTGGTGTACTTACCCCCGCCCCCCTTTAACAACAACCTGAGAACTGGAGCTAGTCACTGAAGAAACTGGCTCAAGTACACTCTTTGGTTTTAATCATTGCAGGTCAGATAATTGCACATTAAATGACTATAGCATGCAGAAGACAGTGATGGCCCTTCAGCAGTATGCTGGTGTTGCGTTGGGAGTAGTTGTATCCAGGCAGTAATCCTCAGCAACACATTTATAAATGCACAAGACTATTTCTAGTTATTACCTGTGAAACACAGGAGGGGATGCAGTGCAGATGGGAGAGGCTCCCTTCTTTTCCAGTTATGCCCTAAACTTTGATTTCTGCCACAGGTTGGTTTACTCATATTGTCATGGTCTCAGCAGGCATTCAGAAGACGTGAGAAAAGGAGGATGCTAATTGACACTAGAAATGAACAAACTTGCCCTGCATTTTTTAAATTGAATTTGCATTTTTAAGTTTAAAGAGTTTCTGCTCCGTTTATGTCAATTTCTGCTCTGTTTATGCCAATCTACATGGCTTAAATTCAGTAGGTAGAACTGTTCCCAGCATGAAGATGGCAATATTTGCTGGGTGTAATTTCAGTGGAGTAGTGAATCTATGACTTATTTTGAAGTTTATAGCCAGGGTCCTGAACTCTATCATCAGAAGACCTTGGATCGCTCCTTTGAAATTAGCATTAAATCCAGGAGAGAATTAAATGCTTGGATCACATGACAGCTACCAGCCACCAGAAGTTGTAACTGCCTTCCTTGTAGTTGTGCCTATTAGTGGGGGGAAACCTAGTTTTGTATTACCACAGACATGGCTCAGTACACAGGGATAATAATAACTATCATCTTTTTTTTCTCTTGGCTTTTCTTCGCGAATAAACATTCAGGAAGGACTCATCCCATGCTTTCTACAAGAGCGTTGATGACTAACAGGGCTTTTTCGAAAGTTGGATGTGTCCTTCGAGCCTCTGCAATGAATTTTTCTGGTGGAGGACAGCGTGCATAGAACTCGCCCCGCCCTGAGCACAGCAAGGCGCTCTTGCAAGGACGTCCCCATTGGAAGAAAGAGGCAATACACAGGACTGCGCCGTTGGCGGGGTTGACGAGAAGGAGACGCGCACTGCGGTTTCCATGGCGATGCCTGCCCAGGAATCGCGTGCTTGCGACTGTATCCCTGTGAGTTGGAATCCCCGGGCAGGCGTTGCCATGGAAACCACAGCATGGTTTCCTCTCTCCAACCCCACCCACGGCGCAGTCCTGTGTATCGCCTCTTTCTTCCAAGGGGGACCTCCTCGCAAGAGTGTGACCCTGCAAGTAGCAAGCAAGCCTGGCTCACGCTACTGCCCCCTTACAGGGGTTCAGCACCCCCCAAATTCTCCTGAGTTTCCCAGCGCCCCCTTGGATTGCAACACGGCCCACCAGGGGGTGGTACCGCCCACTTTGGGAACCACTGCTTCAAACCAAAGGTTCGTCTGCCGGGCCCTAGCAAACTTGGACGGTGGCAGCGAGGTCCTCAGGTCGTAGGTTTGATTTGAGTTTCCTTATTTATTTATTTATTTATTTATTCGGTTTTATATTCCGCTCCTCCCTGCAGGCTCGGGGAGGATCACAAGCATACAGTAAAAACATCACAATACAACAATATTAAAATATCAGGAATTACAAATTCCTTAAAACTCCTAGACATGCACGTACGGGTACATTTCCAGCTTAACTAAAAGCAAGTCTAAAAAGGGCGGTCTTGCATGCCCTCCGGAAAGGGATCTTACAGAGTTAGACTAGCACCATCTACCTGGGTTTGAATTTGGAGTTTTCCTTCTCTTACGATGGTTGCCAAAAGGCTAGAGAGCCCATCCTGCCCACTGACGCTCTTTGTCAGACCCTTTGGTTGTGACCTGTCTGGCATGGGAGGCCCTACTGGTAGCTATTATGCCACCGCCAGCATAGCTCACAACTTCATTAGGGTACGCAAGCCTCTCCCCCATGACAAGGGGGCGCCACTGGAGAGGTATAATAATAATAATAATAATAATAATAATAATAATACACCTTATATTCCGCCTTACCTCCCCAGAGGACTCAGAGCAGATTATAGTTTACACATATAAGGCAAACATCCAGTGCCTTTTTACACAGTGAATGACAACATACAATACACAGACAGACGTAAAGGCTTTCCCCTTTCCATCTCCGACATCTGGAGGAGATGGTCACCTCTGGCCATGGGGAGATGCTGTTGTTCCATTTTTCCATGCTGAGGAGCCTGTTTCCATAGGCTTTCTCTGAACATTGGTGGCATGTTTGCATAAGGAGCCCTTTTAGCTTCCTGCCAAGGCAGTACCTATTGATCTACTCACATTACATGCTTTCAATTCATTGAAGAGCTGAGTATGGAAAGCCCCAGTCTGCCTAGGTAAGGGGTGGGGAAGTTTACCAGGTCCAGGTGACTGTTTTTACCCTCAAACGGGCATTGGCTGGATAAACATCCCTATTTTTAAAGCCCCAATCACCTGGCACCGAACAGTTTGATAAAATCTGTAAAAATCTCAGTATTGTGAACCTTCTTGGCATATAAAGGTTGTATTGGTCCCGTCCTTGATTGCTCAAAGCTGAAAATAGCACTACATTCTTTCTTTTCTTTTTGAAAATCAGACCAAGTTGTTTTTCTTTCTAAAATTGTTGTTGTAACAGGTTGTTTTTTTATCTGTCCTGGGAGGCAAAATAGGCTTTCCATGTGCTACCTGCAGGCTTTCGGTGGGTGATTTTTTAAACCAATTTTTCCCTCAGCAGGACAAGTGTCAGGGCTCATGCTGAGGGCCTTGCCTGGCTACATGTAGCTCATGGGATGCATTTTCCTCTTCTGAAGAGATCTGCCAGTTTCAATTTCTCCTACATTGCTTTAAAAATGCCTCAAAAATTTTACGTTGCTATATTCTTATTTTAAAAAGCGAATAGAACACAATACTCACCCAGCCTTTGGTAAAACCTGAGGTTGTTCCATATGTGTGTGCAAATACACTCAAACTACAAAAGGTTAGCACCAATAAAGAAAGTCTTACATTATCATAGCAGAGTAGATAAAGTATTATTTAAAATCATAAATGAGTTACAATAAATCAGACCGAAAGAATGAAAGCAACGAGGAGAACTAAGAAGCAATGATAATGATATAATTTTGTATTTTTTGTGTATATCACCAAACATACAAATGCAACATGCAATATTTCGGAGCACAAGTAAATAACCTAATAGAGACCCTACATGGGTAAAAGAGACGCCAACATTATCATAGTGCATAAAGAGCATTCATATCTGTGAATAGAGAGTCCCATGAGAGAGTTCCTTCACAAATAATATGATAAAGTCCACCTTCTTCAAGAAGAGAAAATATAAAGAATAATGTCCAATAGCAAGCGAAGTACTCTCACAGCGGCCGACGATCTCGTGGATGCGTGCGCTGAATCGTTTCGCCGTTTACAGGCTTTTTCTAGACCGGGGACGCCTTTCGGCACTCCTATGTATTAGCAACAAATCTAGACAATATATACAATACAATACATCAGAATGGGTAAATTTTCCCCACAAAGCGACCCCGTACGAGGAGAGAAAGAAGCAGTATTCGTACCTTAGTATATCAAGGGAAAATCACATAGAGGCATCAGGCCTTCTTTGGTCAGGTCATGGACAATGCAATGTGGAGCAGGGGGAAGTTTATAGTCAAGAGATTAACAGTAAATGTGTACAGCTGAGAACTACACAAGGAGCTCGCTAACAGATAAATGATCATTGAGGCCTTTTGGCGACTCGCAGGAAAGGCGGATTATCCAATCGCGTTCTAATTGTAATAATCTGTGTTTTACATCCATTGAGGGTTTGGGTTCTACCTTATCCAAAACCATTACAGTGAACGCCTCATGGTGATGTTGTTTGCTAACAAAGTGAGAGTACAGTCTGGAATTATCACATCCTGTGCGAAATCTAGATCTATGTTCCTGTACTCTTTTTTAATTTCGCGCCCGCTTTCTTACATAAATGTCCCCGCAAATACATTTTAGACAATACACGATATTACTAGACCCGCAGGTGGACCAGGTATTGACCTTGAACCTTCGGTGGTTGTAAGGGCTGACAATATGATCTGCTGGATCAATTAAATGGCATATAGAGCACCTGCCACACTTATGGGTAAATTGCTTGATTGTTTTTTCTACAATAAATCAGACCGTAAGCGCACTCAATATCTTACATATGCGATGACTTGGTGTCCATAGGTTTGAATTAGGAAAATCCTCTGATATCAAAATCAATAGTCCCATAAAGTGGATTATACCACGTGCGTCCCAAAAATCGGTCGCCATGACTTCATTGGCTGACAAACCCACCTTGGCCTTATTTGGCGCCAATTCAGCCCGAGAAACCTTGACTGCTGTTTGGTCTCTGGTTTGTTGTGGTGGATCCACGTTTCGTCTACGGTTATGAAACGGCGCAAAATCTCATCCATATTGCGGTTGAACAACGCCAAACATTCCTGCGAAATTGTCACACGATTGCATTTGTGGTCGATTGTGAGCAAACGCGGGACCCATCTTGCGGAAAGGTTTCTCATACCCAAGTGATCATTTAAAATTGAAACCACTGAGCCATGTGAGATGCCTATGGCTTCCACAATCTCTCGCACTTTCAATCTCTGATCGGCCAACACCATATCATGAATGTTTTCAGTTGTTTCAGGTGTAGAGACCTCAACTGGGCGTCCAGAACGTTTGTCATCTTCCGTGCTTGTACGGCCACAACAAAATTCAGTAAACCACTTTTTTACCATTGAAATTGATGTTGCAGAGTCCCCATAGTATTTATCAAGCTTAGCCTTGGTTTGAGAGATGTTTTTTTCCGCAAAAATAAAAAAGATTAATGAGCACACAAAATTCACTTTTTTCCATTTTCTCCTCAAATCATGCGGTAGTCTGCTATCAATGGCTGTCAAACACAAACTAAATGACGCAGCTTGTTCAAATTTTGACAGGAGTCAACTGACAGATGCCTGTTGGCAGGAACAGTGTTGCCCTTTCAGTTAAGAGGTGGGAAATTCAAAATGTCACGGACTTATTGACCCGCCCTTGTAAGAGGACCCCAGAGAAAGGAAGTCTGCCTTAAGACCAATGCCTCAGGTCTACTCGAAAGTAGCAGAATTGGAGGTCAAGTACCCCAAAAGCTTTTCCAATGTTTTTTTTTATTTTAAAAAAAATGGATTCGATGGGAATGCACTCACTTGTGTGATAAATCTGAAAATGGATCATTTCAGGAGAACCAGCAAGTAAAAACAATGTGTGATGGGATCTGAGACGTGATAATATTTGTGGTACTGTTCCATTCTCCAGGCAGAGGCCACAAGGGGGTACTAGAGAGAGAGAAGGATAGTCCATTTCCTGAGGGAGGGGGTTGAAGGAGTTCAACCATTTCCCCCCATTTTCCTGTTTTCTCCCCCCTCCCCATGTCATTGTTGTTGAGACAACCATCGTCTGTATGGGAAGGGGGGGGGGGATAACCAGAGAAAATGTTAACCAACCCACCCTCCCACATAAAAAGTTTGTCCCCCTTTTGGAGTTCATCAAGCTAATGGAACAGTACACAATTTCCTTTCTAACGAGACACAATGCTATAGTAATACGACGTTTTTCACCCCTCATGAGATGAGGTCCTTAGACTGAGATGAGACAGGGGAGGGTTCATGCCTTCCACTTAAATGTTAGCCACTGCTCAGTATTCATTGAGGTCATGAGATGATTATTTTTCCCTTGCTAGTTACTCACATCATGAATGGCCATGGCCACAGTTAACCTTGGAATGAGACAAAGTTTGCAGCTGAGCAAAGAGCCCCCTGTTGTATCTTGTTATGTCTTCAGACCAATTCAGCTGTTAAGAAAGGGCACAGTTTTTATAGTCAGGACAGTGCCAGCCCAGAAATGCATCAAGGAAATTACATGTTTGAAAAAGTTTCTGGCTGTAACATTGTCCATAATAAGAAAAGGACTAGGAAATCCTCTTTCCTGGCACATTGTTTTGCTTTCTTGTATTCATTCTTTTAAAAGCAACGAGGAACGTCTATATATTTTATTAAAAATAAATGTCACTTAAGGCAGTGTTTTTCAACCTTTTTTGAGCTACGGCACATTTTTTACATTTACAAAATCCTGGGGCACACCACCAACCAAAATGACACAAAATTACACTCTAACACAGTAATACATATAGTTAATATGTTTTTAAATGTATTTATACACTCAGTGTGAAACCTGGGCCTGTTTCGATGAACACAACATATATATGATTTCCGCTCACATACTTATACATGGCTATCATGTCTACTCACAGCCTTCTCTTCTTCAGGCTAAACATGCTCCCAGGTTCGCTCACTGCCCAATTCACCGACGTGGAGCTTCAAGCCGCTCCTCGTAGGGCTTGTTCTCCAGACACTTGTGAAATTTCACCCTGAGTGAAACTTGCTTCCAAATAACTATGGATGTCATGAAGCTGTTATAAACAGTTCCTTGTTGGGGGCGGGGGGGAGGCACCTCTGAAAAAATCCAGTAGAATAGTAAAAAAAAATAAACATTTCCAAGCGGAGAGGCTCAATTTGTTTCTTGGAAACCTGTGAATGCTTCAGCCTCCCGATGCTCCCAGGTTTGCTTACTGCCCAATTCACCAACGTGGAGCTTCCAGCACTCGGTGGAGCCCTTCCTTTGCCTCGGGGAGGATCTTTGGGGAGGGAAAGAGAGAGAAAGAGCTGCTAGGAGGGGCAAGAGTGCCAATTTCTCACGGCACACCTGCTGATCACTCAAGGCACACTAGTGTGCTGTAGCACACTGGTTGGGAAACACTGACTTAAGGAAACAATAGGTAAAGCTATACTTGCCAGAAACATATTTAGAGTGTTTACTCAGAAGTAAGTCTCCACTATGTATAACGGAGCTTGCTTTCTAGTAGGTATATCTATCTATAGCAAATTATTTTTCTAGGGTGCTAGGAACACTGTAGCTCTGAGAGAATAAAATTAACTGAGGTTAAGAAAGTTGTTTTCTGACTACAACTTCAATAATCCACACTCAAAATAGCCATTCTGGCTGCAGGATCCTGAAAACTGTAGTCCAAAAGAAGGAACTTTCCCACATTTTCTCCCACTTACCCCAAACAGAACTTCAATTTAATAAGGATAAGAAAATAGGATTATATGAAAAAGAAGAATTATGAGATAAAAGTGGGATGAGAAAATCAGCTGCGTCTTATGGAGCACCATAAGGCCGGGGGAGCTGATAAGGGAGGCGGCGATTTTAGAGGAGGAAAATAGAAATTTTTTCTCTATTTTCCTCCTCTGATGCGACGCTAGTTCACTCCTCTGGCTCCTTTTCCTTCCCCACCTTTCCTTTGCTCGAGGAAGAAAGTGGGAGGGAAGGAAAAAAGGAGCAGGGGAGGAGTCAGCCAGCGTCACGTCAGAGCTCTGGCAGCGACCCTGGTTCACTCCTCCTCCTGGCTCCTTTTCCCCCCCCCCACCTTTCCTCGAGGGAAGAAAGGTGGGAGGGAAGGAAAAGGACGGACCAGCAACGGACCAGAGAAGAGGAGAGGCGGCGACCTGCTGATAAGTTTACCTAGACACTTTTGGTGAAAATATTTTTTTCTATTTTCCTCCCCTCTGCTCTAGCGCCTCCCCCTGCCTGCATCTTATGGTCCAAATAAATAAGGATAAGAAAATTCTTTATATGAAAAAAAGAATTTGGGAGATAAAAACTGCTAACGGGAGAAAAGAAAATAATAAGAATCTATAATGCACTGCTCGCTCACTGCACTACTCACTGAAACGGAGGATATAAAACACTCCATGATTAAATGGGCACAAAATATAGGAAGGTCGATATAGTTGAAAGAATGGGAACAGATATGGACAAAAATACTAAAATTTACATATGCTTCAGATCTTAAAGAAAACTGGCTAAAGATGCTCCAATGAAGTTATATGTCAATGGAATATAACTAAAAAAAATTAAATTTAATGTATAAAAATGTAGACAATAAATGCTGGAAATGTAAAACCCAAGAAGGATCCTTTTACCATATGTGGTGGACATGTGGAAAGATAAAAGAGTATTGGAAAATGATTAATAAAGAATGTAAAAAGATTTTGAAAATAGAATTTCCGATGAAACCAGAATTCTACTTATTAGGCATGTTGGACAATGAAATTGGTAGAGTTGGTTGAGGAGGAAAAAGTGATGTTATTTCCTCTAAAACGCCGACGGTACACTAATGCAGATGATCCAAAGGCCATTACAGGTCCGTTTCTCCCTTCTGGTCACCCCTCCTATTCGGAATGGGGTTGCGCTCTTGGTACTACTTAGAATGATGTTGGTTTCCATCACCATTTATGCTTCGCCTTGAAAAAAAACCCGGATAGGGAGAAACGGACCTGTAATGGCCTTTGTATCATCTGCATTAGTGTACTGTCGGCGTTTTAGATCTTTTCAGCATTTGCACTGAGGAAATAACATCACTTTTTCCTCCTCAACCAACTTTACCAACTCCTTTGGACACCTTTCCTTGGATCTCCTTTCTTCTTCCACATCCCTTTGACTCAATCCTTGATTACCCTTTGGATTACAAATACCCCAGCCCCCTGTGGAATTAGCTGTGGATTTGTGCCAAGAGAAACTCTGACTATCTTGGATAATGATTGCATCTGAGGACTGGAAATGGAAGATACATTTATGTAAACTCTATAATTGTTGTGTTATGTACTCACTATGATATTGCTAATACAAACATTTGATTAAGTTTCGTTGCACCCTAGTTTATATATTGCGGGTTAAAGATAACCCGCCTCAGCTCTAAGCTGGCAAGAGCAGAGTGGAGGGTGCTGCTGGCCTCAAGTCCCATTTCGGCAGTTGAGAGCTGAGGCGGGTTAAAGATAACGCGCCTTAGCTCTCAACTGGCGAGAGCAGAGTGGAGGGTGCTTCTGCCCTAAGTCTCCTCCTGGCAGTTGAGAGCTGACGAGAGCAGAGTAGAGGGTGCTGCTGGCCTCCAGTCTCCTCTCGCCAGTTTAGAGCTGAGGCAGGTTAAAGATAACCCGCCTCAGTTTTCAACTGGCGAGAGGAGAGTGGAATAAAAACGACATAATAACACCCCTTTACGGAAATTGCTGACCTGGTTCCAATATAGAAAGGTCACTTCTGGGTTGCTGGCAGTGGGTCGAATTAGGGTCTAAATTCATTTTAATACAAAATAATAACGGTTTTCTAAGGATAACAACCGGAGATATTTATTTATTTATTTATTTCTTCGGTTTTATATTCCGCTCCTCCCTGCAGGCTCGGGGCGGATAACAATAGAGTATACATGGGCAGCATGTCGCCGACATGTAGCCCTACATAAAACATAAAAACAAGTTAAAAACACAGTCCAACAGTTACACAATGCACAATGCAGGGGGCATACAAGGATTTTACAGTATGCTGGCCATTTAGACCTAAGTAAACGCTAGTCCAAAGAGGGCAGTCTTACAGGCCCTTCTAAAAGGATCTAGTTCCGGGATAGCTCAGGCACTGTCTGGTAGAGAGTTCCACAGCACTGGAGCTGCCGCGGAAAAAGCTCTCTGTCGGGTCGCGGATAGGTGGCAGGAGCGGACTGATGGTATAGTCAGCAGGTTATGTTCGTCTGTCCGCAGTGATCTCGGGGGCAAATACGGGGTAAGGCGGTCCCTCAGGTACGCAGGCCCTAGGCCGTGCAAGGCCTTAAAGGTTAATACCAACACCTTGAAGACAATCCACCCCTAGCGTTTACGCCACCCACATGGCAGAGGGGAGGATTTCAACATGAATGCGAGAGTTATGCAATTCCTTTTCCAATGGAAGAAGAACAAACTGCCACAGTATATAATACAAAAAATCAATTCAAACAGTAAACACACACACACATACAAATCAAAAAGAGAGAAAAGGGGAGAAGCAAATGATGCCTGTATCCGCAGATCATGGCATTAGAAAGAAACTCACTTTGAGAGTGGGAGTAAAACATGGTAGCTAGCACGGGAAACTGCCAGAATACTGGCAATTTCTATTATTCTTTTTGGCTACTTTTAAAAGAAACTAACAACTACAGCAATGAATATTTCAATCCCCAGCAACTTTTGTCGTCTTTGAGGGTGTCTGTCTACAGTTGTAGCCAGTTCCAACTCAAAAGACAGTGATTTTTCCAAACTTTAGGAAAATAGATTGCTTAACAAGGAATTATGACCTGAGCTCCCACCACAGGCTGTAATTCCCTGGATTATTGAGAAGAAGCCCATGCCAGTCAAAGTGTTGATAAAATTGTTGTAGAATTCATTTCCCCTAATTTTGCATTAGCTAGCTAGTGCTACTTCTCATTTAGGTAATGGTTAATATAGCTCATTAGCCTTTGTCTAAAGGAGGTCTCTGTATTCAATATTCATAATTAACTTGGAACCTTCATAGCAGATAATCATTACTAACTTGGAATAATATGTGACAGCAGCTTCTATAGGGAATGAAGCCACAAATGGTATTATTATTATTATTGACCTTGCAAGTTATTTTCCTAACACTTATGACCCATCTGGACCAGTGAAGCTATATTCCCCATCCTTTCCCAGTCTTCACATTACGTAATAACCTATATTATACTTGGTGTGCGTGTGTGCAGTTGTTTTATTGCGTGTAGTATATTCATTGGACTTGTGCCTCCAGTGGCAGCCTTGACTGAACTTTAACACAGGTCGCTCGCAATCAAGCTTCAATTGGGCTGGCTTTCCCTTGCCAAATGTTGATGCTTTAATATCCAGAAATGAAATAGGCTGTTTGTCTCTCTCATTTATCATAAATATGCTTTGGGACCTGAAGGTTAGATTCAGCAAAGGAAAGAAATGAGTTCTGAAGGTTAGGATCAAAGTCAAAATTCTTCCGTATGTAATGAACCGCTGTTCTAATGAAAGATGAGGAATATTTAAATGCAGGAGAAAACACTTTTGAGAGATTAGATGAAAGGGTTATCACAGTTTTATCCTCTCAGAAAGGAATATTTATGGAATACCCCCACCCACGGTTGCCATCTTTAAAAACAAAAATAATGCCACAGATATTTTTATTTATTTATTTATTTATTTATTTATTTATTTATTTATTTATTTATTGTACTTGTACCCCATAGCTTCTCACCCACGCAGGGGGACTCAGCACAGCACAGAGTCCTTTATGCAAATAGTCCCTCAGTGGCAACCAATTCCCTCTGTCTGGTGCCTTAGAGTGTTGGATTTCTGAGGCTGGCCAATCGGAGTCCTTTATGCACATAATCTGGTGCCTTAGAGTGTTGGAGTTCTGAGGCTGGCCAATCGGAGTCCTTTATGCAAATAATCCCACAGTGGCAACCAATCGAAAACGCTGGCACATATTCCTCCGCACCTGATTTTTATTATATAGATAGAGATAGATATAGATATATAGATAGATATATAGAAGATATAGATATAGAGATAGATAGATATAGATAGATAGAGATAGAGATAGATAGTTATAGATTTATTGTACTTGTACCCCTTAGCTTCTCACCCACGCAGGGGGACTCAGCACAGCTTACATTCGCAGCACTACAGGACGCAATACCACAATAGAATAGAAAATCACAAACATCATATAATCAACATCAATATAAATATTATATGAGTGCTTGTAGTTGTAGAGAAATGCCAGAATTCTGGCTGTACCAAAGAACAAAGGCAGATGGAACACATATCTGTAGGGATTAAATGGCATATGGCGATTGCACGCTTTACATTCTCTGAAATCTGGGAAACACACAAAGAAAGCCGTATGCCTTGCACATATCGGCCAAAAGAAGATAAAATACCCTGCATTTTGGTAAGGCCATTTAGGGCTGTAGCTCACAACACTTGTGCTTCAGAGCATTCCCGTGGGTTTAAAGGAAACTATTCCAGAGAACAACAAACATAGATTAATCTTTATAGCCTCAGCGCAATCCCATGTACCACTAGTGGTTGGTGGATCTGTTGCGGGGATGGCATCAAAAGGACCCTACTACATCTTGAAAATAAGTGGATAATCACTTTAAACAGCGAGACCCCCCAGGGCCTCAATGACAAGCTATCTGTCAGTGAATTATTAGTTTAGTAGGTTCACCTGTGTTTGATTCTATTTAAATGCTTACTACCCAAACCGCAGTGCTTTTTGCCCAGTATCTACGGATACTGCTTCCACCTGCGGTGCTCCTGTTGCTCCCCGGCGTTGGTATGTACTTGCCTGTCTCTTCCGCATTACACTGCTTAGATATTTCCCCCATGACCCTAACTGTTCCCTTTTTTGAGTGGCGCTTTATGTATTTACCAAGCTTGTATGATATGTGCAAACTGTAACTGTATTCTATGCATTACTGTAACTCTAGTGTCCAAATCCCACCGTGACGCTCGCGAGATTTCGGCATCTAGGCCACGCCCCCGGCCCTGAGGAAGCCCCTACGGGGGTGAAACGAAGCCGCGCGGGACCCTTTTCGTTGGCCCCACGACGTCCTTCCCCTCATACCAGCATTATTTGTGAGACCAACTCGCTTAGAATATTATTTTTGGACATTATTGCCTTGCTGGGAAGGCGTCCGGGACTGTGCCTGAGCCTTTTCCAACCATTCTCTTCGGAGCCTGGGCGTCCTGGCTCACCCCTGTGTGAGCCCAGCCACCGCTTTTGTTTTGATACTTATTAGAATGATATTATTTCAATACTAATGTATAAATGCTATGTATTCATGATATAATACATTAATTTGTAGACTCTCTAGAGCAGACTCCATTATTGTCCTTAGCACCGCATGTATATTGTGTGTTTACCTACATTGCTCAGCGTTTGCTGCTCTTTTCTTTGTATATTGTTGATGTGGAACAGTTGCCTTTCCCTGACTGAATGGGAGCCTTGCCAGCACTAAATCTATGGTTCAGAATCAGGAGAGCTCCCACTCAACCTGAAGTAGTTCGGTGGTATTTATTTTATTTATTATCTTCATTTGTGCCCTGCCCTTCTCCCACGAGGGGACTCAGGGCGGCTTCACATATGTACAGGCCCGGATTAACCACTTTTGGCGCCCTAGGCCACACTTTGGAATTACGCCCCCAAACCAACCTCTGCCGCAACCCCCCACCTCCTTGTCCTCACGGCGCCGGGCACTCTCCTTCCTTGAGGCAGTGGCCCCGGGGGCGGGGCTTCCCTCTGCCTCCTCATGGCGCACCTTCCTTCCTTGACTCAAGGAAGAAGGGTGCGCCGAGAGAAGGAGGCAGAGGGAAGCCCCGCCTCCTCCATCCTCCTTCCTTGAGGGGCTTCAGCCCCCCCCCCTGAAATTCTGAGGGTGGTCCACAAGAAGGCCTTACTGGTACATTATTTAAACTGTCATGATTATTCATATCATGATCTAATCATCATGCTCAATATATCCCATATGCATAGGGGTATTGGGATAATGATACAAAAGGTTTGCTAGGGTAGACCCCCTCTCTCTGAGACTCAGACCCCCCATCAAACTCAGCCCCCAAATCAAAATCCTGGCTACAGGCCTGCCCATGAGCATGCCTGCTTGCAGCCTGAGTGGCTTCTCTAGAGTAAGAAGCAGGTAAGAAGCCTCCTTAAAGCACTGCATCTAAGTGTCTTTTTCTAGAGTAGAGCTTAAATGCCTAAAATGATGGGAAGGGGAGCCTGGGAAGCCCCCCTCCCATAATGGTCCAATAGAAAATGGATCTTTTGGCACCTTAGAGAAAAAACAGATATCTGCCCTCCCAATTTCAGGAGGCTCCCAAAAATGGATTGGGGCCCCCCACCGAAAGCAGGACACGAAATGGGTCAAAGTTTACCCCGAATGTAACAGCACTATTCTGAAGTAGTGTTTTTAAAATTGAGATCTCAGATGTGCTGGGATCCTTTAAAAGTTTATTAGAATATCAGCCATGGCAAATAAACTTCTCTAAAGGTAGCTTGCTCACCATTGCCATTTTGCCTCTAATATGAACAGGTAAGTGGTTCACCGTGCCTTTCTCCCAATGAGCTATGGGTGGCATTTGTGCGCTCTATTTTAGTCTCACGATAATTCCCTGCAGTAGGCCAACTTCTGACAGATAGTGCCCCAAGATTATCCAGTAGGCTTCAGGACTCAGCTGTAGATGCCCCAAACCCAGATCCAATACTCTAATTATTACATCACACATATCTTAGTGCAGCTGATCACCACTCATTCCCAAATGGTATTGGCTAGGTTTGGAGCAGTAATGATTTTTAGGACAATTTTCCTGACAGTGTTACTTTGAAGATAAAAGAGGGAATATTAGTGCTTTCAAGAAAAAAGATGGGATGTAAATGGAATGCAAGGAAAAATATGATTGAATGAATGAGTACTTGGAAACTGCTGACCTAGGAAAATACAGACTTGCATAAATATATTAGTGATTTCACTACAGGGACTTTAGAGGTATTCCCAGTAGAATGAATCCGGAACTGATTCAAAGAGATTAAATTAACAGCAGTGCTTCCAAAAAATCAGGGCCAAATGAAGCAGCTGTAATAAAAATTTATATAAAACTGAAATATGGAAGTAAAAGAATTGTGCCGTTGCACCCGGTGTGTAAATATTCAGTGAAGGGCGAAAACGTGGTCTCACTATACTAAGGGATTGCTTCTTGCATATCTTTAGAGCAGGGCTGCCTCACGAAGTCGATTGCGATCTACCAGTTGATCGCGGGTCCAAAGGAGGTCGATCGCAGCCGGATGGGGCGCTTCTGCTCTGCACCTTCAGTGCGTGCGCACCATTTGTGCAGCGCACCTTCTGCGCGCAGCACACTTTCTGCGCGCAGCACACTTTCTGCGCGCAGCACACCTTCTGCGCACGGCACACCTTCTGCGCGCGGCACACCTTCCGCGTGGCGCACTGTCCACGGTTGCTTCCGGACAAGAGAGAAGCAGGATGGAGCGCAAGGCGGGCCTCTGAGGCCCCGCCTCACGCTCCACCCTGCCTCTCTCTTGTCCGGAAGAAACTGTGAACAGTGCATGCGCGCGGATGGTGTGCATGCGCAGATGGTGTGCGAGCATGAAAGGTGCACCGCGCAAATGGTGCACGCGTGCTGAAGGTGCTTGTGCACCGATGGTGCATGCACGTGGAAAGTAGATCTTTTTGACTTGGCTTTTTCATAAGTAGCTCGCATGCTGAAAAAGTGTGAGCACCCCTGCTTTAGAGGCTTGGGGCTCCCAAGGACCAAGCTGGACACTATAGTTAACTCAAACAGGCTTTATTGTTCTTAACATGAGTTAACTTCACTCAGGCACTATACTTTGTTCCCCAAAGATAAAGGAAAAATACTCTACAATCTCTCTGTTGCTTAGGTCCAGGAAGCTTCAGCCGGATGGCTCTCCAAGTCCTCTCCTCCTTTATGGCCTCGAGGTAAGGACACTCAAGATCCCAGCCAGATGGCCTATATTGAAGGCACGAAACCTTCCTCTGAATGCCACCTGACTGTTTGAAGACGCTTGAAACTCCTCAGAGCTGCCCAATCATTTGGTATGCTGGGCTTTCTGTACGAGTTCCAAGGAAAGTCAGTTTGGTGTTGAAAGATAGCTTGACCAAGGCCTGGCCTGGCAAACCTTCAGGTACATCCTCTTCTGGAGAAGTCCTGGAAAGCTCTGACAAACAAATGGCTAGATTCCCAAAATCCCCGGGAAAGGGGGCGGGACTAACTTAATTGGGCTCTGTAAACAATGATTGACAGGTACAAAGAACCAATCAATGCAACCAAACCTCTGCAAAACTGAGCAGGCTGCAGAAACACAATACAACAGTGCAAACGTTTTGGAACTTAAAGTTTTTCATACAAGTGGCGCTTGCTGCGCTGTCACAAGAATCAAGACAAATGCAGTAATGGCCTGCAATGAAGAGCCCATGCTCTGTTGCCAGTTATAGATGTGGGAAAGTTTTCTGAGGTCAGAAGGTTGTGTTTCTATATTCTCCCCAACTACAAGCCTGCCCTGTGGCACTCTGCTCAAGAGTCTGCATAACTTGGAGAGTTTGAAAGGTTTTAATGCAAGGGCTAGCGCTGAACACAAGAATTAGGGATGCATAGGACTATGGATTTGTTTATATATAATTGCTATAATTAATAGCTAATAATCCAGAATTAATTATCAGTTAATTCTCAAATGCTTTTTCTTTTCTCATGTATTGAAAGTAAAATTGCTTCCCAAATATTTCTTTGAGGCTTGATCATGAAGGCGAGCCCCAGAAAGAGCCCATCTGCATCCTAATTGGTTTGACCTGCAGCAGGGAGTTCCAACGTTCCTGCACATGTGGTCTGGCATCTCTAGCACCAAAGGCTGGGATTGGGCATCAAAAGACCTCCATCCATTTCTACCTCTCTGTTTTCTTGCCTCACTTAACCTGGACTCTTTGTGTATGGAGTTGCATGCAGACAGGCCAACAGGGGCAAGCCCTGAGTGGTTTGGGAGACATAGTTTTCCAAGGATTTTTGTGTATTTGGACTCTCCTCGGGCTATTAGCGAAAATGACTCATCTCTTATAGTTTTCCCAAGAACACAGATGCACTTTCTTTTATATGGACTCTTCTATTATGGACTTTCCCCAAAAGCATATGGATTTGATGCTTTTCAAGATACTATGGACTTTATAATGAGGAGATATTGGTAGTGGTATTTCCCTGAAACCCTCCCTTTCCATGTAACCATTTTCCTGCATGTTTTCCCTCCCCATGTGTAAAATAATATGAAGAAATGCTACATGTTTGTGAAAGACCCAGCTGTTGTTTTGAGATCGGGATGAAACCACATTCCTTGCTGCACCCTTTAATCCAATCATTGAAACAATTTGCATGACAGAGGACTCTTTCTGGTTTTGGAGAAGTGCTTCTTTCCCTTCTCCCCATTTTTGAAAGACTCCTTTTGTTCCATAAACGCTGGACCCTCTGAGTTTAGCCTCGTCTCGTGTTTATAGAACGTATTGCGTAACTATATTTCATATTTCACAATCGGCTGTCACTACTGGCCTCGGAAACCAGCACATGGCCACAGTTTTTTTTAATTTTTTTAATAAGGTTTTATTGGTTAAAAAAGACATACACATCAAAAGGGGGTAGAGGGAAGGAAGGTCGTAGGAAGTTGGGGGGGGTGTGTGTGGAGGGGGTAAAATAGGGCGGGGTTACACGAAGAAAAACAAGACATCACAACATATTAAAAACAAACGGTTGACTTCACCGGTGGCATTGCACTTAACTAAATTATACTATAGAGCCCATTTTACAGAGCACTTTGTTTCTATAACCTATATCCAAAAGGCATTCAAGTCCATCTTTTTCTTTTCCTTTATATATTCCACCAGTGGTGTCCAAGTGGCCATAAATTGGTTAATTGTTCCCGTTTTTAATAGGTATGTCAGCTTATCCATTTCAGCTATTTCCAGTAGCTTTTGCAGTATTTCCTCTTCTTCAGGTATTTCCGGCGTTTTCCATTTTCTAGCCAGGACTATCCTGGCAGCAGTCGCTATATGCCACAGGAGCCTTCCTTTTTCTCTACCCAACCCAGGTTCTACAATATTTAAAAGGAAGATTTCTGGTTTCAATTCAATCTTTTCATGTAACATTCCCTCCACCAGCTTTAGTACCATTTCCCAGTATCGTTTTATATTTTCACACGACCACCACTGGTGAAATATGTACCCTTTCTTTTGGCACTTCCAGCACCCGTCATTTCCATTTTTATACATTTTTGCCAATTGCACAGGTGGTATATAACACCTGTAAAGGACTGTCAGCTGATTTTCCTTTAATATTTGTGCACAGGTATATCTTTGGCACTGGGACCAGCTCTTTTCCCATTCTTCCCTTTTAATTTGGTGTCCTATATTATCTTCCCATTTCCTTATATACTCTTTTATTGGGCTCTTTTCATGTCTTTTTGCTAGTAATATTTTATATATCTTGCTTACACTTTTTTTACTTTGTTGGGTCAGTATCTTTGCTGCTATCGTCTGAGATGTTTCCCATCCGGCTTGCATCTACCTTACACCTCATCTTTAATTGAGAATATTGGAGCCAGTTTATTTTAACTCTTTCAGATTTTCCATGGGTTTCAATATAAACTTATTATTTTCTTTCCCTAAAACGTCTCTATAGGGGCCAACTTTTTCTCCCTACCTTAATTATCTGGAGCATACTCAGAGGGAGGCCCATAATGGGCACTTGCTGTAGATAGTATCTTTATGTCTATTCAGGCTTTTAGCAGTGGGGCTTTTATTACATGGTTGTTGACGTTTTTATCCTCCTTCCATTTATTATAGAAGAGATACCCATGCCATCAAACCTATTCTCCCATCCCTCAAATTTAGTAATTTACTATCTCGTAGGTCTATCCAATCTCTTATGTTCTCCAAGCAATTTGCATCATAATATAGGGTGAGATCTGGCACACCAAATCCACCCTTCTCTGTCGTTTCTTGCATATATTTCTGTTTTATTCTGGGTCTCCTCCCTCCCCATATAAACTTCGTCAGCTCTATTTGCCATCTCTTTAGTATAGTATGATTTTTTTAATATAGGTAACGTTTGGAACATAAAATTTAACTTAGGAAAATTTTCATTTTGATTAGCGATATCTTCCTAGCAGGGACAAATTAAGACTTCTCCATTTTTCTAGATTTTCTTTTACTTGTTGCCAAGTTTTTTTATTAGTTATTTTTAACAAGTTGACAATTTTTTTTGAGGTCAATATTATACCTAAATATTTTACTTTATTTACAATGGGAATTCCAAATTTCTTTTCTATCTCTTGAGCGTCCATTTATTTATATTTTTTACTAAAATTTGTGATTTGCTTTTATTTAATTTAAACCCAGCCACCTTGCCGAATGCCTCAATTTTTCCTCATCCATTTTTCCATATTTTCTTTGGGGTTATCCACTATACATACCAAATCATCGGCAAAGCGTATATTTTATAATTCTGGTTCTTTACTGACAGTCCCTTTATTTCTTTATCTTGTATTATATCTTTTAGCAGTACTTCTAACACCAAATTAAAAATGAGTGGGGACAGGGGGCATCCCTGTCTCACACCCCTGTTTATCTGAATCTTTTTTGATCTTTGTCCATTGATTAGTATTTGAGCTTCTTGTTTTTTATAAATTGCATCTATTGCTGAAATAAAATTTATACCCATATCTAATTCATTAAGTAATCTCTCTATCATTCCCCCATCCAATTCGATTGAAGGCCTTCTCCGCGTCAAAACGAGGAGTGCTAACCGAATCGATATTTTGTCCATAAATTCTATCGCATTTATTATGTTCCTAATGTTTTTTTTCATTTTCCTATTGGGGAGGAATCCTGTCTGGTTTTCATTGACCCATTTATTCAGAAATATTTTAAGTCTCGAGGCTATTATACTTGCATAAATTTTATAGTCCAAATTTGTAAGGGATATGGGTGATAATTCTGGACGCATTCTGGATCCTTTCCTTCTTTATGAATTATTATAATTTCTGAATTTCCCCAAGTATCTGGCATTCTACCTTGCTGAATGGTTGCATTAATCACCTTTGTAAGTTGAGGTACTAATTCATCTTTAAGTTTTTTATAATAAACGTCCGTAAACCATCTGGGCAGTGCTTTCCCTGTTTTTAATCCGTCTATTGCCGTTGGACTTCTTGGTCGTAATTTTTAGCATTTAGGGAAACCACTCCTGAGGGTATGTATTAGTTCTGTTTATTTAGATATTCTTGTATATCAGACCTATTTGTTTTCATCTTTATATAGATCTTGGTAATATAAAATTCAAATTTAAATTTTCTCTCCCCTTGTTATAGTTCCCTTGTTATTTTTTTTATTATATTTTTGACTTTTTTTCTTTAAACGCAAGGGCTGCCTGAACACAAGAATTGGGGGATGCATGGGCATGGTTTTTTTAAAATAAATTGCTTTTTGCTAATAATGAATTATATCAGTTAATTCTCAAATGTTTTTTTTTGTATTGAAAAAAAAAATTGCCCAAATATTTCTTTTTGAGGCGATCTGAATGAGCCCCAAAAAAAGACCCCATCTGGATCCTAATTGGGGCCTGCAGCGGGGGTTCCCGTTCCGCAATGGGCCCTCACTCTAGCCCCAAAGGCTGGATTGGGCATAAAAAGACCCCCAAATTTTTACCTCTCTGTTTTCTTGCCTCACTTAACCTGGGGACTCTTTTTGATAGTTGGAAGGAAACGGCAAGCCCTGGGGTTTGGGAAAAAGTTTCCAAATTTTTGTGTATTTGGATTTCCCCTCGCAAGCGGGACTTTTTAAGTTTTCCAAAAACAGATGCATTTTTATATGGACTCTTCTATTATGGACTTTCCCAAAGCAATGGATTTGATCTTTTAAAGATACTGGACTTTATAATGAGGATTTTGGGAGTGGTATTTCCCTGAAACCTCCCTTTCCATGTAACCATTTTCCTGCATGTTTTCCCCCCCCAGGGAAAATAATATGAAGAAATGCTACATTTGTGAAAGACCAGCTGTTGTTTGAGATCGGATGAAACCACTTTCCCTTTGCTGCACCCAATCCAATCATTGAAACAATTTGCATGACAGAGGACTCTTTCGGTTTTGGAGAAGTCTCTTTCCTTCTCCCCATTTTTGAAAGACTCCTTTGTTTCCCCTAACGCTGACCCTCTGAGTTAGCCTGCCCCCGGTTTATAGAACGATATGTAATCATATTTCATATTCACAACGGCTGTCACTACTGGCCTGAAACCAGCACATGGCCACAGTTTTTAATTTAAAAGGTTTTTAAAAAAAACATACACTCAAAAGGGGGGAGAGGGGAAGGGAAATAGCCAGACTATCCTTTTACAGCAGTCGCCATATGCCACAGGAGCCTTTCTACCCAACCCAGGCTCTACAATATTTAAAAAGGAAGATTTCTTGGCTCTTAATTCCACCTTTTTCATGTAACATCTCCTCCGACCAGCTTTCACTACTTCCCAGCACGTTTTATATTTTTCAACACACCACCACTTTGGTGGAAATATGTACTCTTTTCTTGCACTCCATAATCTGCCATTACTTAAGCGTTATTTTACAATTGCATGTATATACCACCTGTAAGAGGACTAGCTGATTTCCTCCTTTAAATATTGCACAGGCATCTGGCACCGGGACCAGCTCTTTTCCCATTCTTCCCCTTTTTTTAATTTGGTGTCCTATAATATCTTCCCATTTCCTTATATACTCTCTATTAGCCTTTTCATGCTCTTTTTACATAGTAATATTTTTATATCTGCCACTTCTTTTTTTTTACTTTGTTGTCATCTTATTGGTTATCAGCTCTGAGATGTTTCATCCATTGCATATCTACCTTACACCTCATCTTAATTGAGAATATTGGGAGCCAGTTTATTTTTAACTCTTTTCCAGATTTTCCATAATAAATATAAACTTATTATTTTCTTCTTCCTTAAAACGCTCTAGCTTAACTTTTTTCTCCCACTTAATATCTGAACGCTCTCTCCAGAGGGAGGCCCCATACGGCACTTGCCAGACAGTGACTTAAGGTCTATTCCAGGCTTTATGCAGTGTGGGGCTTTTTTATTGCTTTGCTAAGGACGCTTTTGACCCCCTCCTTCCATTTACAGAACAGACACCATGCCATCCAAACCTATTCCCTCCCATCCTCCAAATTTAGTAATCTACTATCCGTGAGGTTCATCCAATTCCTTATGTTCCTCCTACACTTATTTCCATAAATACAGATCTGGTACACCAACCACCCTTTCTTCTCTGTCAGTTTTCTGCATATATTTCTGTTTTATCCTGGGATCCTCCTCCCAAGGAAGCAAACTTCGGCCAGCCTCATTTACATCTCTTTAGTATAGCATGATTTTTTTTAATATAGTAACGCTGGAAACATAAAATCAACTTAGGAAATTTACTTTGATTAGCTTATATCTTCCCAGCAGGAATAAATTAAGACTCCCATTTTTCTAGATTTTCTTTACTTGCTGCCGTTTTCAGAGTTGGCTTCTTTTTAACAAGCCGGACAACTCTTTTATGTCTCAATATTATACCAAAATTATTTTACTGTTTACAATGGAATTCCAAATTTCTTTTTCTATCCTCTACGCCCATTTCATCATATTTTTGATTAAAATTTATGGATTTGTTTTTATTTAATTTAAAACTCCAGCCACCTTTGGGCCAATGCCTTCAATTCCCTCATCCATTTTTCCATATTTGGGGTTATCCACTATACATACTCAAATCATCGCAAAGCGTATATTTTATACTCTGGTTCTACTGACAGTCTTATTTCTTTATCTTGTATTATATCTGAGGCATCTAACACCAAATTGTGTAATGAGTGACAGGGGCATCCTGTCTCATTACCTCTGCTTATCTGAATCTTTTGATCTTTTGTCCATTGGGATTAGCATTTGAGCTTTCTGTTTACACTGTACTATTGCTGAATAAAATCTCATACCTATATCTAATTTTATTACAATCTCTAATATTCATCCACTGGTCGATGCCTTCCGCTACCCTAAAAATCAGCTGTGAGGAGTTTCACTTGATATTTTTATCTATAATTATCATTATTAAGGTTCCTACAGCTTTTTCATTTCATTATGAACTGTTCATTTTCACACCCATTTTATTCTGAAATATTTAAGTCTCAGAGGGCTATGAGCTGTATACAAATTTATAGTCCAATTTGTAAGGGACATGTTTATACTCTGGACGATTCTAGATCTCTTCTTTCTTCTTATGAATTATTATACTTAACAAGAATAAGGATCGCCTCATGCATTGCATTAATCACTGTAAGGAGCCCAATTCATCTTTAAGTTTTATACAAACGTCCAGAACCTCTGGGCCCTGTGCTCATGTTTTTAATCCGCTTCATTGCAGGCGTACTCTCTTTACGGTAATTTAGCACTTAGCTTCTCCCCATCTTCTCCTCCGTAGAGCAATGAGTTCTGTTTATTTAGATATTCTGTATTATCAGACCTATTTAGGTTTTTTCATCTTTATATAGATCTTGGTAAGACAAGACAAATTCATTAATTATCTCCCTCCTCTCCTTTGTATGATGACTCTCCTTGTTATCTTCTTCTGTTATTATTTGACTTTTTTCTTAACTAGATATGAAAGCCATTTTCTGTTTTATTTGCGTGTTCAAAAGTTTTTTCCTTTTTTGCTTAACCCATTTTAATTTCTTCTACATCTCGATCCACATTAACAGATTTATCTTATGCCTTATTATACTTTATTTTTTTCTCCGTCTCCTTATCTTTAGGGTTTTCTTCAATTTCTTTTCTAATGCCTCAGTTCGATCTGAGCCTATCCATCTCATTTCTTTTCTGTTTTTTAAGTAGCCTGCGTATAATTCCCACAAGATCACTGCTTTGGTTGCTTCCCATATTGTTAGCAAGTCGACCTCCTCTTGGTTATTTATTGTAAAGTATTCCTTGATTAATTCTTTATTTTTTTATATCCTCTTCTTTCTTTTAATAATATCTCATTTAACCTCCATCTATATTGTCTCTCCCCATTTTAAAGTTATCTCAGTCGGGGCATGATCAGAGTACACTCTTGTATGTATCCCAGATTTTATCACTCGTCTAGCCAGGCTTTTAGAGACCAAAATAAAAATCTATCCTTGACCAGGATTCTCTTCTCCCTGAAAATACGTAAAATCATAACTCCTCCCATTCTGAGTCCTCCAAATATCTTCCAAATAGTTTGTGTTTATCATCTTAAAAAACGAGTTTGGAAGCTTACCTACCTTTCCCTTATGTTTTTTCCCTTTTCCATTCCTCTTATCTAGCTCTGGGTTTATACTAAGATTTTCAAAAACTTAAGCTTTGGCCCATTCGGCGCATAAACACAAATAATAAAATTTTTTCCCCTTAATTTTCCCCACCGCGCTATCACTCTGCCCTCTTCATCTTTATAATATATAGCTCTGGCTCGAGGATGGGAGTTGATAAGAGAGGAACCCCTTTTTTTCTTTTCTATTGCCAAGTAAACAGCAGTCCTAATTTCTTATTTTCCAGAAGGTTTTCCTGGAATCCTTAATATGTGTTTCCTGTAATGCATAAATCCATGCCCTTTGTTTTTGTAAATAATGAAAAATTTTTGCTTTCTTCTCCGGTATGTTCATACCGTTTGTGTTGAGAGAGAAGCATTTTACCTCCATTTTTTGACGCGGTTAGTAGTCCAGTACTTGCCCTTCCTCATCGGATCCTGTCTCTTCCGATCCTACCTCAGAGTCTTGTTCGGTAGTCTCGTCTTCTTCTTGCTCTTGTTCCGCTTTCTCTCTTTTTTCTTTCCGCGCACTATCTTCTATTGGTCTCTGCCATCTTTGATCTTACCGCCATCCCTTCCCTGGTTTTGTCATATTCTTTGTATGTTTCCTTTGTGGGTTCGCTTAAGGGGTTTTTATTCCCTTGTCTGTGTCTTTTATTATTTCCTGCTTTTCCCGACGTTAGGTCTAGGATATGCTCCCATTTTCTATAAAACTCCTCGGCAGCATCCGCCGAGTTAATCCAATATTTGACAGTCCGGAACGTAAATGTTAGCCCATCCACCTTGTCCCATTTGAATCTTATATCTTGATCTTTTAGAGCATCTGTCAGGAAGTAATATTTCTTCCTATTATCGAGGATTGCACTGGGTATCTCCCTCATTATTCTTATCACTTTCTCATTCACCATATACGGGTTAACGTAGTGGTTCCTTATTACTTCTTCTTTGATCTTTATTGAATTGTATTGGACAAGTATGTCCCTTTCTGATTTATTTTTCCTCGAGAAGGCTGTAGAAACCTCGGTAGGCTTTATCTATTTTTTTCTTCCATCATTTGTTGTTCCTTCTGAACTAACTTCTGTCAGTTCACTCGCTATTTGCATCGTTTCCTCCGATTTCTCATTTTGCTTCTCAGGCAGACCCCGTATTATCAATTGAAAATCTCTTTGGAATAACTCTAGGTGCAAATTTTTCTTTTTCAACTCCTGTTGCGCCTCCGTTAGCTTCTTGATCTTTTCCTGCTCTCTCTGCATCTTAGTTCTGGTGTCCTCCTCTCTTCTTTGGATTATATCAACTTTTTCATATAGGGCGGCCATTTCCTTTCTCAGAATTGACACCTCCTTCTTCATGTCTTTCCTTGATTCATGTATGCTTTCTTTTATCTGCTTTCTTTCCTCTGATGCTCTAGCATTCGCTTCATTCATTTTTTTCATTTCGGAGAATAGCTCCTTTAATTGTTCACCCAGTCTTCCATCCTCCTGAAATGATTCCCTTCTCAGTAGGATACTCTTATTATCTTTTTCAGCCTTCTTTCTAGTGCCCATCATGTCCTTCTCTTTGACTCCTTTAATAGTTCCGAGCTGTTGTCCCCCCTCGTTCTCAGACTTTCGTCTAGCTTGCTATAGCTTTATAGCTTTATTTCTTTGTTACTTGCCCTTTAAATCCATCCTGCATAGCACTCTTCTCCAGCTGAATCCACCACTCGGCGTCTTCTTACCAGTATACAGCCACTATGGATTTATTTATCTTCCCCTAGGATTCCTAGGTTTAAATTTCTTTCCTTTATCTTTCACCTATTCTTCTCCTTGTTTGTCTTGCCTTTGTTTGGCTCTGAAGGGTACATATGGCCACAGTTATTTCATTTATTTACCATCTAGAAGGCTGAAACTTCTCATGGATAGAATCTGCACATGGCCCTTTGTCAACAAGGTCGTTAAGGACAATTCCTGATTTTCACCAAGAACAAAAGAATTTCTTTGGCTCGAAAGGTCAGGGGCTCGGATCTTCAGTTACATATGGACATGATCTAATCAAGAAAACTCCAGCTACTCTTATTTTGAACACATTCCTGTCCCTCGCTTCCCATTCGCCAAGGCAAATCGGCCCTGTTTCACGGTTCCCACTACAGCTGGCTTCCAAGGTTCCAACCAATCATCATGAAGCCTACAGCGTGCGGGGGAGGGGAGTTTGAATTTGACAGTTCTGTAAAGTGTATAAAATGGCATATGTTTGAATGTAACTTTATGACTGCTTTGCAACAAGGAAACTGCAGTGGTCATCCTTCTCAGCTGACAAGAATAAAAGCTTCAGTGGCATCTTCTTCTGGAGTTCTTTGGTGAGATCATTTGGGAAAGAGATTTTTAGCTTACTTTTTAAAACTCACCTGAGGTTTTTGCTGAAATCCTCGCTTTAGGGGTACTTCTGGGCCTCTGCCCCCTATGGGCCAGGCTATCCTAAATTGTTCTGTAACAATCAGAACTTGGAAAAAGTTACTTTTTGAGACGTCATGAATCTCCAACGCAGTGTGGCCAAGAGTAATCCTCAAAGCAACTTTTCCGGGCTTTGATCTTGGCAACTTCTTAAGTGTAGGCCAGATTGCTGGCTATTAATTTTATACCATAATGGTTAATGGGAGTAATTGGAAATGAAGTCGGCTCCCATTTGCATTGCCCCATTCTGGTTTCTCTTAATTGGATGGCACAGAGATTACACTGCATGTTTCTTTAATCATGCTGTGAATTGATAGAAACTTGAGAAATAGTTTATGTAAGATAGGCAGACTGTATATAACATTACATATGTGATTTATTGTTTGTTTGCCGCCCCCGCCCGCCCCCGCCCCTTTTACTTAGATTTTGTTCTGCTTCCTTTTATATCTTTTCTTTATTCCATGACTACTTTTGCTTTGGGGCTATCACAAGGAAAACAACAGATAGCTTGATTAGATAGGCTAACCATGTACAACACCAGCAGATGCCTTGGTGACTTGCCAGGAACCCAACAGCTCTGTTTGCATAGGAATTTGCATAATTTGATAAACAAAAAAATTAAATGTGGATGCAAACATATGGCCACAAAACACCATTTGGCATTTTAAAAACAATAGGTGGAATGAACAACCCTGTCTTTTGATTGGGAGAGTCAGACACAGGTACTTCGGGACACTTGGAAAAACTGGAGGATGCCAAATTAGCTCAATCTAATTTGCAACAATGGTGAGGTTTTCTTTTTTTTTTAATTTTTTCATTCCCTGGAGAAGGTTCACATTAAAGCATAGCTTGATGAGAAATGCCTCACTAAACACTTGTTAAGCTGTGTTGGAACCTACTAAAATATAATGCCAAGTTTACTTTCTTTGGGAAACGAAGGGGAATCAGGGTATTGCCACAAAATGGTGCATTAACTTTAACATCTAGCAAAACAGAAGAGTTTGAGAATTCATATTTTATGACTAAACTCTCAATTTATGATCTGCAGAGAGGGATAATACTAAGCCTTGGAGGTACCTTTGTAATTTCCTGTGATCTGACAATAAACAATAACCATATCTATTCCATACATAATATCCCATCTTCCCTCCAAGAAGTTCAAGGACAGTGTATACTGTGGAACAGCGCATTCAGAATGTGTAGTGTCAGTGTAGTAAAACTTTTTGTTTAGCAGGTTTAGTTCTATGCTTTGCAATAGCACTTGAGCCTCCTTGTTCCCTTTCAGCATAACCACCAACTTTACAATACATTGCTGTTGTGTAAACTGTTTCTGTTTTAATGCAAAATACTTCAGGTTGACTTGATTTTGAACTGACAGTCAATTTACAAAAGCTCTGCTTGTAATAGTAATGGCAAACCTATTGAGTCCACGGGAACTTCTTCTCTGCATTTTGTTCTTTTCTATTGGGGTGGAATATTCCTTGTCTAAGGAAACTAAGGGGCCACGCAGCAGGTTAAACCACTAAGCAGAACTTGCTGATTGAAAGGTCAGCGGTTCGAATCTGCAGGAAGGGGTGAGCGCCCACTGTTAGCCTCAGCTTCTACCAACCTAGCAGTTCAAAAACATGCAAATGTGATTAGATAAATAGCTACCGCTTTGGCAGGAAGGTAACAGCATTCCATGCCGTCATGCCGGCCACATGACCTTGGAAGTGTCTATGGTCAATGCCGGCTCTTTGGCTTAGAAATGGAGATGAGCTCCATGCCCCAGAGTCAGACTTGACTAGACTAAATGTTGAGGATAAACCTTTACCTTTAAAGAAACAATGAAATTCATGTGGTTGCCATAAATCTTTTGATGACTTGAGAGCACATAAACACACATATAGTGCCAAGCCAAATACCAGGGCTACCTCTAGTGTGACGGCACGGTGAGCGCCACCTACATAGAAAACTTTGTATTTGTAAAAGGTTTGCATTGTTAAAATGTGTTTTTGCAGCTTGCACCATTTGCAAGAGTTTTTGGTTGCATTGATTGGTCCTTGGTTTCTGTCTATCATCGTTAGCAGAACCCAGTTGAGTTTGTTCCACCCCTTTTTTCCAGGGATTTAGAAAACAAGCTACTTTCATATTCAATAGCCCACTAGCATTCCTGCAGAGAGGACATGTTTAAGGTTTCCAGACCAGGCCCTTGGTCAGGCTATCTTCCAATACAGCAATTAAGTCTTTTCTTCCTTTAAAAAAATATTAGGTTATTTTCTCCAAATGTTTTAGGCCTTGAATTATCACTGCAATATAGATTAACTGAAAAAAAAAACATCCACAGGAGCACCTATCTAACAATCCATAACTGAGTGATTAATATAATCTCAATCTTAGGTATATTATATACCTAAAACTGTTTCTTCCTTCTGCTTTCACAGTGTCCCAGCAAGGTGAAAACCAAAGGCGACTCTACAGAGAACTATTGAAAAACTATAATCGCCTGGAACGACCTGTTATGAATGACTCACAACCTCTTGTAGTAGAGCTGCAGTTGTCATTACTACAGATAATTGATGTGGTAAGTAGGTTATAACATCGTTCCTTTTTCATGAACCAGGCTTAAGCAAAGCAAATGTTTATTGCTGTAAAATACCAAGATACTATTGGTATGCAGTATAGTCCCATTGTAAGTTCATCTGAACAAGCTCTATTAGGATATTTAAAACAGATTGGTTATTCCATAATACCTTTAACAATATTATTATATTATCACAAGTTCGGTGAAAGAATGGCAGAATCATGCCTTTTCTCCAATGTTATCAGACTTGTTTATGTCTGGAGTAGCATTTTAATTATATTAAGTTAAATTATTGACAGGCTAAAGTGGCTATTTAGGAGGGGTCACGTGGCCCTCTTCTTTGGCCCCCCCTGCCCTCTTCTCTTTGACTTGCATATTAGATATTTGGATTAGAATTTGTAAGAGTAGCAAAATTATTTATGAAGTAACAACAAAAATATGGTTGGGGGTCACCACGTGAGGAACCTTATTTATGGGTCATGGCATTAGAAAGGTTGAGAACCACTGCATTAATACATATATCTTTCTGTTTAATTGGTATTACATTTAAAAATAATAATTTCTAGGGGGCGGTGAGTAATTTTTTTCTGGAAGGGGGCGGTAGGCCAAAAAAGTTTGGGAACCAATGGGCTAAAGTCTCCATATCATAATGATAAGATACTACACAGATTATTTTTATTTTATTTTTTAATATAAATTTTATTGAGATTATCAGATATTTAAATCAACACATAAATAATACATAGAAGTAATGAAGAAGAAGAAAAAAGTATCAAGAAATAAAAAATAAAATAAAGTAAACAAAAGAAAAGCAAAACAGAACAAAGATTAGTGTAAAAACTACAGAGAAATAGTAAAGATAATAGAAACTAAAAACATGAGTACTATATTTCCTGTCCAGTTTATTTTTGTTGTAAATGTAGTCTCATTTGGCTAGATTTATCCATGGTGTCAGCCTGGGACTCATGTCTCACCAATGGTACCACTGGCGACGGCTGATGGGACCTCTACTCCCACCATATCAGGAGAAACATTTTATACATTTTAGAATAGTTTAAAAAGATAGTCTATGACAACTTTTTTGGGTAGTAATATAAAAACAAACCCCCCCCCCCCGGTCCTCCAATTCCAGAGTTAAAAATGTGCAATGACAATGAAAATATGTCATACGCATAGAAGAGATTCTGATTACTTTTTTTCTACTTCTAACTTTGTCTGGGAGGTTTCACTATAAAGCTTAATCATTAGAGAGTTATATGTGAATAATATTGCCTGTCAGAAATGATCTTGCTAATTTGTTCCTAATTATGGTGAATATGAATGTGGACTCTCTGCTGAGAATGGGTGGCAATACTTCTACTTTATTGAACCCCAAATAAAAGGAAGTGAGGCTGCTGATGTGGTACAAGCCGGCAGTATGACTGGACTCTGGTTGGTGAGAGAATTAGTGATGAGCCACAGCCCCCACTCACTCCCTACAAACACATCCCCGGTTTGGAAAGAATCCTCACTCCTACCCACTGAATTAATTTAGCAAATGTACACAGGTCTGGATGTCTGGAAGTTAATCCAATTTTGTTCTTGAATTAAATCTGAATCAGCAAAGTCTCTAGGTTCTGCAAACTTCCAGTGGTATAATTAGGAGTGTACTAAATGGAAGAGGGCAGCGAGGCTTCTCTGAATTCACTCTCCTTGTGAAACTAAACAGGATCCTTTTCACTTTCCCTTCTGCATCTATTTTTTTTGAGCCCCCAATGACGCATTGGGTTAAACCCTTGTGGCTATATGTAGACAACTGGGAATGTGTTGTAATACAATCTAAACAACACAGCAGAGTAAAAGACAATATCAGAATGCTCAATTAATTATCTTATGGGCCAGCATCGCCCCAACTCAGTCCTGCGCATGGTCGCTGGTCAGCCCTGTATAAGAAAACAAAGTCACTCACGGAGATCCGCTTCATTGCACCGGGATCCTACCGATCGGACAAATAAAGGAAAGTTCCACAATGAAAACGTCCAAGGTGTGTTTCTCAGTATTCCCCTTGTATGTTGCTCACCATTGTTGATGTATAAATATCCCATTTCAAATATGCAGGATTCCCAGTTGGAAAAAAAGGACTCACTCCACCATTGCGGTAGTTCAGGATTATTTAATCCGGGTTATATCCACATATAATTATATCCACAGTTCGAGTTGATACAATTCTTCTTTCACATCAGCGACTATCCATATATTGTTGTCTTATATTCCAAATAATATTCACATATGTATTGTGTCAATTCCAAGATGTAATCTGGTCGTCCCTCTTTATAAATCGCACTTCAGCCAATTGAGAAGTTATCATCAATAAGATCTTTCTGTTTCGTCTCATTTGAGACTTTATCAAGGCTGTGATATAGAGGGCATCCAGTTCCGACCAACGTCACCATCAATCATCATATTCCTTAAATTTAAACACAATCAGTAAACCAAGAGTATATATGGGCTTAACATAACCCTGCAAACAGCACTTTTGTTCCTTTCCATAGATTTCTATATCCAATGATCAATCTAATTATTGCATATTCATCAATAATGCTACACCATTATATTAATCCTTTTTGAAACGTAGTATCTCATTGCAAAAGTAGAACATAATACAGTGAAAACACTTTAAAGTAATAGCTTACCATCAAGACGCAAGTGCGTGCTTCGGCCAGAAGCATTGTATACACACACTTGCGTCTTGATGGTAAGTTATTACTTTTAATTGAGCATAAATAGAGAGTTACTCCTCCTCCACGCCAGAGGTTCTGATATTGTCTTTTACTCTGCTGTGTTGTTTAGATTAAACCCTTCTGGTGGCAGGACCTCTGACAGACAGGTCAGTGGTCTGAATCTGGGGAGAGTGGGTTGAGCTCCCTCTGTCAGCTCCAGCTCTCCATGCAGGGACATGAGAGAAGCCTCCCACAAGGATATTAAAACATCAAAAACACCCAGGCATCCCCTGGGCAATGTCATTGCAGATGGCCAATTCTCTTACACCAAAAGCAACTTGCAGTTTCTCAAGTCACTTCTGACATGAAAAAAAAATCAAATCTGTGTGTGTGTGTGTGTGTGTGTGTGTGTGAGAGAGAGAGAGAGAGAGAGAGAGAGAGAGAGAGAGAGAGAGAGAGAAACCCCTTTCCAGACTTGCGAGGGATGGAGACCACAGAGAGGCTTCTAGCTCACCTCTGTGGATACCAAAATCAATGGATGCTCAAATTCCATTATATACAATGGTGTAGTAAAACGGTGTTCCTTATATAAAATGGCAACATTGAGGTTGGTTTTTTTGGATTTGGGGTGGGGGAGGAATTCCTCTGAGCTGTGGTTGGTTGCATCCAAGGATTCAGAGTCTTGTGGATACATTGGATTGACTGTACATAGGAGATTGCAGCACCTCTCTTGAAGCGCATTATACTCAAAATGCAGCTGTTGCTCCTTTGTAGAATTATCTGAAGAGAAAGTAGCCACATGGAACAAACAAATGGTTTCCATGTAATATCAAATAAGTCTTCTTATTGAAACCACCAAATGATTAAGTGAAATTTTGGATTAGCATCTAGACTGATATCACTGTAATAATGTGCAAAGGTAGAGATTGAAAAATGCAGTTGTAAGGGATTTGACAGGGCAATTATTTTTGCTGTGTGTTATGAATTGCAGGAGAAACTAGAAGGTGAGGCAAGTTTGATTTGGAGTGCAGGAAAATGCATATTGCAATAGTGATATGATTTTACATAGTGATGTTTTATTACGCATTGCAAAATGTAGCCACATTTAACAATAGCTGACTTGAGTCCCTATATTGGGTTAAAATCTTCTTCTGGCATTACTTTATGAACAAAGATTCTTAGGAAGGACTCAGCCCACGCTTTTTACAAGCACACCGATGACTAAAAAGGCCAATCCGAGATAGGCAAGTCCAGTTGCAGAAAGCACAGCAGAAAGTCTCCTTGGGTGATGTTGTTTCCAAGCTGTGGTTCTTTCTGCATTGTCGTTTCTCTTTGAGACCCATTTGACGTGTCTTCTCGAAAGAGGCCACAGCATTATGGATAGTGCGTCTCCATGCCTCCCGATGTGAGGTCAGGGTGGACTATTGTTGGTGATCAATTTGGCCGAGCCTGAGATGTTGTTTCAGTCCTTGTATCTTTTTTGGGGGGCGCCTCTCTTGGGCTGACCCATGGCGAGTTCACCGTAGAGTAGTATCTTTGGGAGGCGGTGGTCCTCCATCCTAGAGACGTGCCCTGCCCAGCGCAGCTGTGTTTTCAATAGCATGGCCTCAATGCTGGTGACCCCTGCTTGCTCAAGGACAGCAACATTCATCACATAGTCTGTCCAGTGTATATTTAGGATTGTGCGAAGACAGTGCTGATTAAAGCGTTCGAGGAGTCGTAGGTGTTGGCGATAGGTGACCCATGTTTTAGACCCATAAAGGAGAATAGACAGTACGATATCTCTGTACACACTGATTTTGGTGCTTCGCCTCAGGTGCTTGTTGCTCCAGACTCTTTTGTGAAGCCTTCAAATGCACTATATGCCTTTGCTAACCTGTGATCTATCTCTTTATCAATCTTGGCATCTGAAGAGATGATGCTTCCCAGGTAGGTGAACTGCTGAACGGACTTAAGCACAGATTCGCCTATGCTGACGTGGGGATGATGGTGTTTTTCCTGTGGTGAGGGCTGGTAGAGAACTTCCATTTTCTTCAGGCTGACTTCCAGCCCAAACAGCTCTCAGTGGTACCAAACACATAAACAACAAATGAATTAAGTGGAACTTAAAGAGCAGGGTTGGAGGAGGGATTCTTATGGTCCCCCCCCAAAGACCTCTTTGCCAATCAGGTGGAAAACATGACCACGTCTCAGAATATAGCAGCAGACAGTTTTATAACTCTTAACATTGGCAATTAAATTTTAGGATAATCATTTTCACACAATTTCAATACCTGATATCTTAACACAACACAAAATCTGTTCATATAGTCATTTTCAGAAAATATTTTGAAAATTGAGTTTTCCCTTGGTGTTATAAAACCATCTCTGCCACCTACCTTTCTGCTAGCAGTCATCTGCTGCACCCAGAACACACTGCATCAAAATAAAAACCATACTAGTCCACACAATGCGGTGTATATATTTTTCAATTCAAGCTCAGAGACTCCCTGGTTTAGAAGTCTTGATCTAGATATTGTGTTTGCCTCAATAGATAATTCAGTGTTAAATTGACAATGGTAAACCAACAATCCAGGAAATCAAATATTCAAAGAAAAGACAAGTGTTAGCTTACATGTCTATTTTGTTTTTAGTGTAATGGATTGCAGCAATTTAAGTGGCACAGTTAATCCAATTTTGCATATTTCTTTATTCTGGAAGTATTCCTTTGTGTGTGCAAGTATGTGTATGTCCTTCACCCCACCATTGTGAAATGAAGTGCCCGCCCCCTTATTTAGGGGTGCCTAAATTATGCTATAAGCATCGGGGCAAAGAACCCCAACTACACCTACAAATTGATGGGGTCAAAGCTTTCCGAGACAAACCAGGAAAGGGATCTTGGGGTTTTGGTGGACAGCTCAATGAAGATGTCAACCCAGTGCGCTGCAGCAGTGAAAAAAGCAAATTCTATGCTTGGCATGATCAGGAAGGGAATCGAAAATAGGTCAGCAAATGTTGTATTGCCTCTCTACAAATCGATGGTGAGGCCACATTTGGAGTACTGTGTACAATTCTGGTCTCCGCACCTTAAGAAGGATATAATGGAACTGGAAAAGGTACAGAAAAGGGCAACAAGAATGATCCAAGGGATGGAGCGGCTCCCTTATGAAACCAGGTTGCAACGCCTTGGTCTTTTCAGCCTTGAAAGACGGCGTTTAAGAGGTGACTTGATCGAAGTGTATAAAATCATGCATGGGATAGAAAAGGTGAATAAAGAAAAACTATTTTCTTTGTCACAAAACACTAGGACTAGAGGGCACTCCCTGAAGCTCCAAGGTAGGAAAATTAGGACTAATAAAGGGAATATTTCTTCACCCAGAGGGTCATTGGGTTATGGAACTCACTTCCAGAGGAGGTTGTGACAGCTGTCAGCCTGAACAACTTCAAGGCAGGATTAGACAGATTCATGGATACCAAGTGTATCGGTAGTTACTGAAAAGGACATTCAAGTGCCACCTCGGAGTTGGTTGAGGTAGGCAGGATTTCCCTGGGTACTGGTTGTGGGGGTCGGGAGCAGGTCAGGGTTTTGCCCTCCCTTCTGCTCGAGATCCCCGTGTACAACTGGTGGGCCACTGTGTGATACAGAATGCTGGACTAGATGGGCTGAGGTCCGATTCAGCATGGCTCTTCTTATGTTCTTATGATGGGAGCTGGAAGCTTCGCGTTCTCCTTTTGCTGTCCCTACTTCATATTAATCCTAACTAGGAGCTCATCAAGTCATAGTTTGCTTCTGTTGAAAAACATATAATCAAATTGCTTGATCTCTGCTGTGTGTTTAATTTGCCTGAATTCTGTCTCTTAGCCAGGCTGCTGTCTAATTGCAGTTTAGGACCAGGGGGCTTTGAAAAGGTGTTTCCCAGAATGTTAACACATTGTTTTGTCACTTCAGAATACTAAAGAGGACCCTGAAATGCACAGATGTCCCTGACGTTTCAGAAGTAATTTGTTGATTAATTATGAAGCTTTATACCGATTTTACATAGAAGCATCTTGCACACTGAAAGAATTTTGCGAGCCATGTGTTCCTATAAATGATTCATCAGATGCTGTTCACAGAGTTTTCTGAAAAAGCTATTGTTATGACTAGTGTGGGCTGCCACTTGCTTTGGGCGGTTTATCAAACACATGGGCTGATCACCATGTTCATTATATCCCACATTAATGGGGTTATTGGGATAACAATACAAAAGATTTGCTAGGTAGACCCTCTTCCACCCAGTATCTGACAGGCTGGTTGCATGAGGCTAAACAGTCATGCCGTAAGCAACCTTTGCAATAATAATAATAATAACAATAATAGGCTGATACTATAGGCTGATACATGTCAGCCTATTTTATATGCTGTTATCCGCCCGGAGCCTGCAGGGAGGAGCGGAATACAAGACCGAACAATAAATAAATAAATAAATAAATCATCATCATCATCATTATCTTTATTTGTACCCCGCCCCCATCTCCCCAATGGGTACTCGGGGCGGCTCACATGAGGCCAAGCCCAACAACAAATTACAATAAATTAAAATAAAAAACATCAGCAATAAACACAACAAAATACATACATATAAATAAAAACAATATCTAAAATCACAAAGACAGAAACTAGAGCTGATATGGTCTATCCAGTGCAGATTTCTGAATTCTCACCCCAAATAACCAAACCAAATCTAAAATTGACCAAAAACTGATTCGTAACCGTTTTGGTACTAATGTTGGAGAGTAGTCCTTGGTCAAGTAGTCTGTGGTCAGAAAAAGGTTGGGAGCCACTGTTGTAGATAGATAGTGGTAAGTTTTGCTTTAGTAAAATGTTGTTTCAAACTATCAATTACTTTTATTTATGTGTGCAAATGACAACTTTTTATTTGCATGGGAAGAAATAAGAAAGGTACACTAGGTGGTGAAGATCACTGCAACAAACTTCAAGAATATATTAGCGGTAGCATTAATCTGAAGGCTGAAAATTTATTTATTTATTTATTTCCGGCATTTTACCCCGCTCTTCTCAACCCCCGAGGAGGGACTAGAAAATAGATGGAGAGAAAGATGTGTAAGGACAGATATGAAGGAAGAAGGTGTTTTCTTTTTTCTATATGCCAGGGTCCCATTGACAACCCCACAATGATTATTAATTAAAATGTAAGTCAAGCCAAGAATATTTAAATATAGCATCAATATCTATGTTGGTTTTCAGAGATCTTTCACATCACCTGTCATCTGATCCTTTTAATTACAGTGAAGAACACCTCTTCAATTTTTGACTTCATGAATTTCATCGGGTTTTCTTAGGCGAGGAATACTCAAAGGGGACTTCCCATTGAGATGCTAAAAAGTTAGCTTGGAAATCTCTAATGAAACAGCTCCACTATCACTGATTTATGGCCTCTTTTTTTAAAAAAAAACTTCCCACCATTTTTGGCTGACTCCTTCAAAAAAAATATTGTATACTACTTTTGTATTGAAAGCCTGTGTATTGAAAAAGTATTGTTGCTATTAATTGTCTTCAGGTTGCTTTCTATGGTGATCCTATGAATGAGAGACCTCCGAGTCACACTGATATTGAGAGGTCTGCCAAAGTGTTGTAGACTCAGGGCCTTCCACTTTTGCCACTAATCAGGCTCCAGGGAAGGATTCCACTGACATGGAAGTCTATCTCTGACGTCCATGTCAGTGAGACACTGAATCTCTGCTCTCCGTTTTAGGATGCACATACTATATCAGTTAATGCAGTTTGACACCACTTTAACTGTTCTGGCACAGCAGTGCCAATAGGGCTCTGTTTTCCCTTTGTTGCACTATAAGTTTGCAGGAGCTCATTCCCTTGCATTTTATTTTGTAGGTGACTTTCTTGGTTTGCATTTACAGGCCTGTAGGGCTGCCAATCAATCTAGAGTTGCAGACCCGCCCCTATCCCCAGGATTTGGGAGGGAAAGGGGATGTTTTTCCTCTCAGTCTTAACAGCTACTCTATTGGAGAGGACGTGATTTAAGGTAGCCTATTCCTTCCTACTTAGAAAAAGGCATTAAATCTTACAGCTTTGCTGGGGTAACAGACTAGCTTTGCTGGAGAAATACAGAACAGCTTCGCAGTCCTTTGTAAAGGGATCATCTACAGTCCCAAGAGACATCTGACTATCCATAACGCAGCTTGGAATCGGAAGAAGGGGCCTCACACCAGCAAGATAAAGAAAGATTGCCCAGGGAAGGGTCATAGGATTTTCCCCAAAAGGAAAAGAGCAGTATTGCCCACTTTGCCGGCCCTGTTTCTGCAGACTGAGAAAGTCTCCTGTTTGAAGCCTACCAGTTTAAGATTTAAGCCCAAATAAAGAACTTTGTTAAATCTATTTCAAGACTCGAAAGACTTTATCACTGGGGAAACCAAGGGGCCCTTCCAGCTGAGGCACCCCGGCGTTGCGTTGGGCAAACAGAGGTCACATCCTAGAAACAGCCATTTGACGGGCCCAGCGTGCGACAGCACATTAACTTCAATGGGTCAATGCTTTAGAATCATGAGAGTTGTAATTTTGCAAAAACAGCCAAATGGAGCTGCTCCTTCACCAAAATACAAATCCCAGGATTCCATAACATTGAGTCATGGCAGTTAGTGGTATCAAATTGCTTTAATTTTGCTGTCTAGATGGATGTTGGGTTTGCATTTTAAGGGACTATTAAACATGCTGAATTTAAGTACTTCGGTTCAGTACCTTGGATAGCTCATTTTATAGTCTGAGTGAGCAATACAAGAGGGTCTAAAAACCCTAAAGTAGTGGTGCCAAACATGTGGCTCTTTAGGTGTTTTGGAGTTCGGTCCCTATAATTCCTGACAATTGGACAAGGTGGCTAGGGCTTCTGGGAGTTGGAGTCTCAAACACCTGGAGGGGCACAAGTTGATACCTTTGCTCTAAAGCTGTTTTTCTCAAATTCCATTCCTCCAGATGTTTTGGACTTCAGCTCCCACAGCTGGAAAGATGGCTGGGATTTCTGGGAGAAGAAGTCCAAAACACTTGGAGCAGGGGTGCACAGAATGGTGATTGCGATCACCAGGGTGATCTTCGGGCATCATCCTGGTGATCTTCAGGCCCCTGACCAGGTTTTTTGCTGTTGGTCCTCTTCATGTGCCCCTGCACGCTGCAAAGAAGTCCTCTGTCGTTGCTCCTCCCTGCTCGTGTGCCGCCTCCAAAAGCTCCAGAGTCCAGGAGGCAGAATGGGCCCCCTCTTTTGGATTCCTCCTCTTCCCTCCGTCCTTCTCCAGCCACTCAGTCGTAGGAGACCAAAGGGGGCGGGCCTGGATGACGCGATGCATGGCTGGCCTCGCACACATGCGCAGAAGCACCCATTCTGCCTCTCAGACTTCTCATGAGCGCTTGGAGGCGGCACACATGCTGGCGGCGTGGAAATAGGAGCAACGACGGAGGAGGAGAAGGAGGACGCTTTGGGGTCTTTTCCTTACCGCATCTCAAAGGTCGGTCTTTTTTACTTTGGGGTGGGTGCTTGATTATTCTGTGGCATGTCTCTTTGTTTATTTTTAATGTTTAAAAATGGCCTTTTAGCTCCAAAGCCTCTCTGCTTGCTTTGTTCCTTGAGAAATATATGTTGGGGAATATGGAAATGTGGAAGAAATGGGGTGGTTGGATGTATTTTTGCATGCCCCTTTGTTTACCTTGCTGAGTATTAAATGACCTTGCAGTTCAAAAGCCTCTCTTCTTACTTTCTGGCTGATAATATGTGTGGTAATATGGCAGTGTGGGAGAAATGGGGTGGTTGGATGTATTTTTGCATGCCCCTTTGGTTACCTTGCTGCGTATTAAATGGCCTTGCAGTTCAACAGCCTCTCTTCTTACTTTCTGGCTGATAATATGTGTAGTAATATGGCAGTGTGGGAGAAATGGGGTGGTTGGATGTATTTATGCATGCCCCTTTGTTTACCTTGCTGAATATTAAATGGCCTTGCAGTTCAAAAGCCTCTCTTCTTACTTTCTGGCTGATAATATGTGTGGTAATATGGCAGTGTGGGAGAAATGGGGTGGTTGGATGTATTTTTGCATGCCCCTTTGGTTACCTTGCTGCGTATTAAATGGCCTTGCAGTTCAACAGCCTCTCTTCTTACTTTCTGGCTGATAATATGTGTAGTAATATGGCAGTGTGGGAGAAATGGGGTGGTTGGATGTATTTTTGCATGCCCCTTTGGTTACCTTGCTGCGTATTAAATGGCCTTGCAGTTCAACAGCCTCTCTTCTTACTTTCTGGCTGATAATATGTGTAGTAATATGGCAGTGTGGGAGAAATGGGGTGGTTGGATGTATTTATGCATGCCCCTTTGTTTACCTTGCTGAATATTAAATGGCCTTGCAGTTCAAAAGCCTCTCTTCTTACTTTCTGGCTGATAATATGTGTGGTAATATGGCAGTGTGGGAGAAATGGGGTGGTTGAATGTATTTTTATGCTCTGTTTTATATTGTTGTTATTAAATTGAAATGTTGATGTTTCATAACTTCATTTTATGTAAACTGCCCCGAGCCTGCTGGAAGGAGCGGTACATAAAATGAATAATAAATATAAATAAATAAATAAGAAAATAGTTATACATTTTACATTTCTGGGTAGGTGATCTTTGGGACTTGGTTTTTTAATCAGTAGCTCCCATGCTGAAAAAGTGTGAGCACCCCTGACCTGGAGGAACGAAGTTTAAGAAACATTGCTCTAAAAGAACCAGATCCCATCCGCTCTTGGATGCTAAGCAGGGTCACCAACAAGTACTGGGGACTGCACAAGGTGCTGTAGGTTATATTTTAGAGGAAGTAACTGGCAAGGCTGCCTTTGAATATTAATTGTCTAAGAAAATCCTGTTGCCATAAATCGACTGGTGACGCAAGGGCACATACACATAAGACAAAAATAAAACACCTCTCTCTTGGAAACTGCTGGCTGTTACCTAGGTTCCATGTAATCCCCCTACCCCGATGAAAAGGAAAAGATGAATAAGGCAACACACATATAAATTGCTTTTCTTCTATTATGACAGATATTGAAAGATGGCTAAGAGATAGCTCACTCTTTCAATACGAAAAGTAATAGTTAAACCCTAACTTATGTGGATTAACCTGTCTGCTAAGATCAGCAAATTCATTTCCTTGGTGCGTGTGAGGCTATTGTCATTTTCTACTTGGAAGTGTAAAGAATAGCAAAGAAAATCCTTTAAATATATTTGAAAAATATACCAGAGACAGGGCACACAAGGAAACACTTGCTTTATTGAACGTAATAGAAAATGCTCTGAAATCCCAGCTAAAGCTCACAGTTACAACTTTCGGAAAATCTGAAGAGGAAAGCATTTGATTTATTGCAGGAATCATTATCCTCTCCTGACCCCAGTTAAACTTCTGATATAATCCAAGTTGTTTCCCTACTAGAGCTGTGTAGTGCTATTGAAACGCTTCTGTTCTGGAAATCAGCCAGAGCTGGAATTCATATGCTGGTTCCACAAACAAAAGATATATTACTTGCCATTTGCCACCCCAAAGCAAAGTTCCACCTATAATGCTTAGTCTGGTGATGTAAATCTTCTCTTATTTTGTTTGTAGATGAAAGAACCACAATAAGAGAGAAAAGAAAATGTTCTGATTTCTTTCGTCCCAGATAACAATGTAAACATGCACAAGACAGCCACAGAATTCCATCTGAAATATTAATATTTACCCCAAAACCATAATGCCATGTTTAAGTTGGTGGGGGAAGTTGCCCAAAAATCTATTTTTGTATAAAATATTGTATTTTGTAAAGTAATGTTTTTGCACAATTTTTTAAAATTTATTTATTTATTCAAATTTCTATCTGCCGCCACTCCCAGTGGCTCGGGGCGGCTTACATGAATTGATAAAAACACAGCTAAAATCTCAAATTAAACATTTCATTTACATCACCTCAACCAGGCACACAATAGAGGTGTTTAGCAAGAGGGGGGCCCATGGCCATTCATGTTCCGAAGGCCTGCCGAAACAACAAGGTTTTACAGGCTTTCCGGAATGGGAGAAGGGTCTTAAGAGATTGAATCTCAGCCGGCAGCACATTCCACAGAACCAGGGCTATAATCGAAAAAGCCCTTCGTCGGGTTGCGGTCAGATGGAACGTCTTGGGACTTGGAATAACCAGGAGGTTGTGTTCTTCAGAATGGAAGGATCTGGTGGGACGATATGGGATAAGACGGTCCCTTAGATACACTGGCCCCAGAACATTTAAGGCCTTAAAAGTCAACACTAGCACCTTGAAGGTAATCCGGCATTCTACAGGCAGCCAGTGCAGTTCGCGCAGAATCGGCGCGATGTGATGGCTCGTTGGGACTCAGGCGAGGGGTCGAGCTGCTGCGTTCTACACTAACTTAAGTCTCCTACAAAGGAAGGCCAATGTAGAGAGCGTTACAGTAGTCAAGCCTCGAGATAACCGTGGCTTGGACCACTGTGGCCAGTTCGCGTTGGAACAAGTAGGGGGCCAGCTTCCCCGCCTGGCGAAGATGGAAAAATGCCACTTTGCTGACGGTGGAGATGTGAGACTCCATCGACAGCAAAGGGTCCAGGGTAACCCCAAGGCTCTTTACCACTGATGACAGACGTAGTGTCACGCCGTCCAGGGTTGGAAGCTGGACATCCCCACTGCCCGGGCGACCAAGCCACAGGATCTACGTCTTAGCCGGATTCACCTTCAACCTACTGGCTCGCAGCCATCCAGTAATGGCCTCTAGGCAGCGATGGAAATTATCGGGTACGGAGTCAGGTCGGTCCTCCATCTTCAGAATGAGTTGAGTGTCATCAGCGTATTGGTGGCACCCAGACCCGAAGCTACGTACCAGCTGGGCAAGTGGTCGCATGTAGATGTTAAATAACAGAGGGGAGAGAATTGTCCCCCGAGGCACCCTGCACAAATAAAATATTTTACAGAAATAAAATTTGTAATATGTGAAAAACCTTCAGAAATGCAAAACAAAGAAGGTCAGGTGACAACAGCTGAAAGTTTTCATTCTTGCAGAAGCTAATATAAGCTCATCCTAACATTTTAATATCATTTCAAGAAAAATTTATTATGAATATGAAAACAGATACTCCTCATGGCTCTGCAGCAGCAATAAGGTCTTGCAGTAATTGATTCCCATCCTGTGCACTGTTCTTCTGAATGAGGTTAGACACGTGTCTCCTAACACTTCCCTGTTTTTTTGTCACCCGTTGAAGACATTTCTTTTCAAGTAACCACTTCCTGACTAATAAATATCAGTCATTCATTTATAAACCAGTTTATTCTTACTGTAACTATTTACAAATGTTTTGACTCAATATATAGCCAGGAAATTGAGAAATAGGAAAGATCTTGCAAATAGAATAAATAATGTTTGGAAGCAAGCAAATGTGCTACTGTTTTTCCTTCCCAAAAAGAAAATAGATGGTCTGAAATACTGTTTTGGGCTGAATTTCATAGAAGTGTGGATTATTCTGATTACACTATGTAACAAAAAATGGGGGGGGGTCTGTTCCTTGTTTGAAAGTGTTTTTCCTGTTAAATTGTGCAATACTTACTTTGAAAGTAGTTCTTTTTGTGGGTACCACAAACTGTGTTGAATTAGTTGAGACTTTATGATATACTAATTGAAAAACTATAGCAAAATGTTCTGCAGGATGTTCTGCAAAAACAAAGTTTTTGCAGTTTAATACACTTTTTCCATTTTTAAAAATGATAGAACCAATTAGAAAATGACATTTATAACCCATGGACATAAAACATGTTGCCTACTGTTATGAAATATTTGCAGTGTTCTCAAGTTGTTTATACCAAATTCTGACCAGTAAGATAAAACTTTTTCCTAGGAATAGACCATTAAGCAGAGGAGTCAGCTTCTTCAGGAGGTAGATTTGGACTGTCATGAATTGACCCCTTTTGTAAGTTATTTGGGGGTTTTTTTTGAATTGTTATGGCCAGGAACAGGGGAAGGTGCTTTGGGATTTTTTTGTCTCATGTAGTAAAATGCCTAGGTCACCTTGACGTGAATAGATGGGCACACCACTTGGTGCCGGATCTCAGGCAGCAAAAAGTATCAGACTCTTCTGTTCTTTTCTTCAGAAAATACCGAGGACACAGAAAGGTTTATTAAGAAGGTACTGTAGGGCAGTGTTTCCCAACCGCTGTTACGCGGCACACTAGAGTGCCGTGAGTGATCGCCTGGTGTGCCACAGGAAAACCTCTCTTCCCCCCCTTCTTCACATTTTCCCCCTCCTGCCAGTGGCAGCGAAGAAGAAGGGGCCATGGCGCCGCCTCCTTTGGCCGTTTCCCCAGCCAGCCAGCCTCCAATCAAGGGAGGGCGGGGAACAGAAGTGGAAGTGCGCTTGTCTGGGCGCATGCGCACTAGGTCCTGGGAGTGGCAGACGCATTCACTTTCCTCCTGCAGCAGTGAAGGAAGTAAAGAAGCCAGCTGCTTCCAGAGGTGCCCCGGCTCGGCTATGCTGCGTCCCAGGTGAGGCCCCGGGGCGCCCTTCCCCTTGGCCCGACCCCCCCCGAAGCCCCTCAAGGAGGAAGGGCCCCAAAGGAGATAAAGGGCCTTCCTTCATGGGGGGGAAAGGATCGGGGCCTAGCAGGAGGTCCCTCGGGGGAAGGAAAGGCAGGCGGGATTCCGTGAGGGACTCCCTCGCCAGCCTTCCTCAGCCTTCCTTCCAAATGTCAAGGTCTATTTTTCCCAAACTCCATCTATGTTCACATTTGGGCATATTGAGTATTCATGCCAAGTTTGGTCCTGATCCAACATTGTTTGAGTCCACAGGGCTCTCTGGATACAGGTGAACTACAACTCCAAAACTCAAGGTCAATGCCCACCAAACTCTTATAGTATTTTCTCTTGGTTATGGGAGTTTTGTGTGGGAAGTTTGTGTCTCTCTGCCATTCCTGCCAGGATTTATATGTTGTGTTCATCGAAACAGGCCCAGGATTCACACTGAGTGTATAAATACATTTAAAAACATATTAACTATATGTATTACTGTGTTAGAGTGCCATTTTGTGTCATTTTGGTTGGTGGTGTGCCCCAGGATTTTGTAAATGTAAAAAAGTGTGCCGTGGCTCAAAAAAGGTTGAAAAATACTGCTGTAGGGAACTATCTGAATCCAGCACACCCGTAGACCATTGCTGGGGAGGCACTAATTACTTCTGAAGTCTCCTAGATAATGGCAGCTAAGACAGGGCAGTAAATCAACAAAAGTGTTTGGGAGGGTTCTTGCTTGTAAGGGTCTGTGTACAAGACAGACTTCAAGGAGATAAGTCAAGCCAGTTGGAGGTTTGTGAATTAAACTAGGTTGTCAGCCAGTCCAATAGTTAGGATCTCAGTAATCTAGAGTAGAAATGTACAAATGCTAAGCCACAAAGTAGACAATTGTTTCCATTAGGAAATGGAGCTCAGAGCTATCCCTTAAATTGGACAGCTGTCCATGATTAAGAGTGATGACTGCTTTTGTTTGGAAAGGAGTCTTATAGAACAACATTGCTCTACTCTCTTCTCTTTCTTCTCAATAAGTCTGAGGCCTTAGGGACCCATTCTTTTCCTTCTGTGTGCTCCAGCTATTACTGCCTCTGTGTCTCTCAAGGTTGCAATTCTACAGGGTAAGCTGCAAGATTCTCTTCATGCTTGGAATCTGCGCCCTGGCTCATGACAGGAACTGGTTCAAAGAGGTGCCAAACACAAAGTTTGCATCATAAATTCATTCATTGCATATTGCATCATATACATATGAAAGCATATATTTACACAAGTGTGTTTCGGACAAGTCCTTCCAGTCCTACCGGTTATTGATCAATCCACTGGCAATAGTTAAATTGATGTTGGTTTGAGTCCACAGCTAACCTTCCTGGGTGCTGGGGCATTTATAATCCACAGGCAATGAGGAATGAATAAAAGGGGTGGCGGTAGGTGACAGGGAGTCCAGGGAAGGTGTCCGAGGGATCCGAGAAGTCAGTGTGAGGAAAAAAGTTCTATTTCCCTCTGTGCCAGTGCCAAGAAGTAGAAAGCGCCGACGGTAAACCGATGCTTACATCCAGTAGGCCATTACAAGGGTCCGTTTCTCCTTAAACAGGTTTTTTCAAGGCGAGGCATTTAGAATATCAATAACCAACTTCCTTCTAAGTAGCAACATGAGCACAACCCCTATCCATGTTGGCGGGGTGACCACCTTTCATATGTATATGATGCAATATGCAATGAATGAATTTATGATGCAAACTTTGTGTTTGGCACCTCTTTGAACCTTTGTCTGTAAATATAGCCAGGCTGTTTATTTCATTTCATGACAGGAACTGCCTTTAGTCTAGAAATTCATGACTGTATCATCAATTAGTTATTGGTTCTAGTTTGCTTACACCTTTTGAGCTTTCCTTGCAGAGCACATTCTCATCCTGGTCAAAAATAGTTCCCAGTAGGAGAGGAGAGGGTTTAGAATAGCTCCGTTGGTCAGCAATGCATGCCACAATTTAGAGCAAGTTGGCGGAAATCATCATTAATTTAAAAAAGAGAATTCATCCCAATTTGGCTAAAAGGTCAGAATGTTAAAAACCATTTTCCAACATAAAGAACCGTGTGTGAATTCCTCACAAAAGTTTTCTTACTTTTCTTGTATAGATCTCCTGGAATATAGGCCAGCCTTTGTTTGCACATTGATCATAAACTTTAATTTCTAGTTGACAACATTGGAAAAGCTACAGTTTTAGCCTTAGGTTTTTTTAAAGGAAGGAAATGGGGTAATTAACCATGGTGTAATATATGGAGAGGACAGCATTAACGAAGAGAAAAACTGATAAATACGTAATCTCCAATAGAGTGGACCTTGGTATTCAATGGGGTTTGGTTCCAGGACCCCCTGTGGATGCCAACATCTGCTCCAGGTCTGTTATGTACAATGACATAGTAAACTAGTGCAGGGAGGTGGGGAGGTGGGTATTTTTAAGCTACGGACGTTTGAATCCAAGGATGCAGACTCCGTGGATATGACCAGCCAAATGTAGCTAATTTTCCTTCCTGTTCCATAAACTGGAGCATTTACACTAAATGGGGTCAGACTGATTTAGATGATTAACTTCTGTTTTTTTCCTCTCTCCCAGACTTCCAAATAGGCAAATAATTTGACAGGCAGTCTCATAATTGCCACAAGTCTGGAATAGCAAATACTCTATAAGCATTACACTCATGTGCAACTTACACAGAGCAGTAGCCAGGAAGGGGGGGGGGTTAAAATGTTCACCCCTGCCCTGAAATGTGTCAGGTTTAAAAAAAACCTGGTTTACTCATAAATTGGTTAACGAGTTAAAATTCAGAACTTAATTGCACCAACGCCCCTTCCCCCATCTCTTTCAGCTGCTAAAATCTCTGCCCGTGCCGCCCTTTGTCTTTCTTGCCAGGCAATACGTCTCCAGCAGCGATTTAACTCACCCCAACAGTCTCCATTTCCATTCCCCATTCCCCATCTCCCGTGAACCCCATGAGTCACTGCTGGTGGTTTCCAAACAGACATCCCGTATCTGCTGCACATCGGTCCAATTCATCTCACTAGAGTCACCTTCAGTTCTCTGTGACCCCTCATCCCCACTTCCCATTGCTTGCTCCTCATTCCCACTCCCATCCTCCTCTGAAAAACCCAGAAACGTTTCATCCCGAGAAGAATCACTAAGTATTTGCCTTAATCTCTTCCTTTCTTGCCCCTCATCCGATTCTTGCTCATGAGTAGACCGTTTAGCATTTCTACCTACAGACTCCTCTCTCTCAGCCTCAGGCTCAACTACAAGATATGCTGATGCTTTTATGTTAAACCACTTTGAGTCTCCTTTAGGGGAGATAAAGCAGGGTATAAATAATAATAATAATAATAATATGATGTACGCACTACACAGACATTGTAGATAACTAGTTTTCTGCTCAAAACAAGACTTGGAAAATATTACAGCATTACATTATCATTGTCAAGTGTCCTTGAAAGCACTGCTTTTAAGGCCTATTTTTAAAAACCGTGTAAATATTTTTTTCTTGACCTCAGCAGGGCATGCCCTTTCTGACACACCATGATTAATACAATGGCTTTTGACCCTGAAATCTCAGGGCATGAAATGCTCCAGGCCTGGCATCCGTTTGGTTTCAATCACTTGACTATGTGTAAGTAACATTTTCTCACAAAAGATGGATAGATGCGTGTTGTAATCCTACCTCTCACTGCATATTGTTTTATAGTTTCAAAGTCGCAGATACAAAGATATAAATCTGTGTAGTCACATTTGCTGTAAATTAACAAGCAGGACAAAAAATCTGGAGAGAGACAAATCTGTATCTGTATACCTTTATAAAACGGAATGTTTGTATGTGTGTATGTGTGTATGTGTGTGTGTGTATGCGGAGGGCGGAAGGGCGGATATGTGGCAGCTATTTGCATAAAATCCTTTGATTGGACAGCCTCGCCACTCCAAAATTCTAAGGCACCAGACAGAGGGCATTGATAGCCACTGATTAGCCAGCAACCCAGAATCCAGGCCTCTACATTCAAACAACAGGATTTCTTCCCACTGAGGGGGGAAAAGCCAGCAACCCAGAATCCAGGCCTCTACATTCAAACAACAGGATTTCTTCCCACTGAGGGGAAAAAAGCCAGCAACCCAGAGTCCAGGCCTCTACATTCAAACAACAGGATTTCTTCCCACTGAGGGGAAAAAAACCCGCATGCCAGAATCCAGGCCTCTACACGGGGAAAAAGCCAGCAACCCAGAATCCAGGCCTCTACATTCAAACAACAGGATTTCTTCCCACTGAGGGGAAAAAGCCAGCAACCCAGAGTCCAGGCCTCTACATTCAAACAACAGGATTTCTTCCCACTGAGGGGAAAAAAGCCAGCAACCCAGAATCCAGGCCTCTACATTCAAACAACAGGATTTCTTCCCACTGAGGGGAAAAAAGCCAGCAACCCAGAGTCCAGGCCTCTACGTTCAAACAACAGGATTTCTTCCCACTGAGGGGAAAAAAGCCAGCAACCCAGAATCCAGGCCTCTACATTCAAACAACAGGATTTCTTCCCACTGAGGGGAAAAAGCCAGCAACCCAGAGTCCAGGCCTCTACATTCAAACAACTGGATTTCTTCCCACTGAGGGGAAAAAAAGCCAGCATCCCAGAATCCAGGCCTTTACATTCAAACAACAGGATTTCTTCCCACTGAGGGGAAAAAGCCAGCAACCCAGAATCCAGGCCTTTACATTCAAACAACAGGATTTCTTCCCACGGAGGGGAAAAAAGCCAGCAATCCAGAGTCCAGGCCTCTACATTCAAACAACAGGATTTCTTCCCACTGAGGGGAAAAAAGCCAGCAATCCAGAGTCCAGGCCTCTACATTCAAACAATAGGATTTCTTCCCACCGAGGGGAAAAAAGCCAGCAACCCAGAATCCAGTCCATGCAGGCCTTTTCCATTTTTTTACTCCTTTCTGTTTTACACCGGTATACTTTCACAGGCCAGGGCGGATATGTGGCAGCCACTTTCACAGGCCACAGCGACCAGCGCGGGTGATGGACCTCCACCAAACTTGGTACACATAACCCCCCCCCCCATGACATGACCCACGTATTATGGGATTTGTAGTACTTTCCAAGACTTTGGTTCCCACAGACCACTGAGGCCACCAAAAAGGACCAATACAAACCACACTCAGCACACACAGCCCCCATGACCCACTCTACGTCCTGGTGCAGTTTGGAGGAGGGTGGGCCATGGATGATGGGACTTGAAGTGCCTCTACTCACTTCCAAAGTCCGCTGCAACCCTCATCCAATCACTGATCGAGACCAAACTTGCCATACATAACCCCCATGACTGCCTTCATGTCCTGGTGAGGTTTGGGGGAGGACTGACAATGGATGATGGGATTTGTAGTACTTTTTACACCCTCTGTTCCAACAGACCACTGTGGCCCCAACAAACACCGAAAAGTCCACACTTGGCACACAGAGCCCCAGTGACCCACTCTACATCCTACTGAAGTTTGGAGGGGACAGAACATGGATGATGGGACTTGCAGTACCTTCCCTCACTTCCCAATCCTGCTACAAACCTAATCCAATGACTGATCAACACCAAATCTGGCACACAGAGCCCTCATGACCCACTCTACAGCCTGGTGCAGTTTACTGTGAGACGGACCACGGATGATGGGACTTGAAGTACCTTCACTCACTTCCGAAAACAATGCATCCCTCATCCATTCACCAATACAGACCAAACTTAGCACACAGAGCCCAAGCTAGTAAAGGATAAAGAAGAAAGGGATTGAAACAATTTGGATGTATATTATACCCTATAATGTGTGCATGCGCCTTCAGGTTATCTGTTGATTTACAGCAACCTCGGGAAGCTCATTGGGTTTTCTTAGGCAATGAATACTCAGAGGTAGTTAACCACTGTCTTCCTCTGTAGACAGGCCAGGATTACCCATAAGGGCAACCTAGGCTATAGCCTAGGGGTGCAAGCCGAGGGGGGGGGGCGCAGATCACGGAACAAAAAAAATGTTGAAACAAATAAAAACGCAATGCGCATGGAGATGAGGAAGGAAGGATACTGGAGGTCCTCCTTTTCAGCGCTGCCCCTGCCCCTGCCTGAATACCAGCTCCTGCCTCTGCTATTGTTGCGCAAACGGCGTATGCGCAGGGCTCTTGACACTGGCGTCGATTTCGACAGGAGGAACAATTAACTCCATCGATGCCGACAGCATCCACTTGCTGGCTCCTTCAGTGCAGGTACAGGAAACTCCATTGCGCAGTCTGCGCATGCCCTAACACCATGGAAGCTGGTATTCCTCCTCCAACACAAGGAGGAAACTCCTTACTGGAGAGAGAAGCGCAACTGCCGGCTACGGCACACGCGCAAACCCCAGTACAGGAGAGAAGCCCAACGTGACAAGTCCCCGTATTGGGGAGAAGTGCGGCATCGATACAGCTGCTGACTACAACGCATGCGCAATCCCCGATACCGGGTAGGAGCCAAGTGCCTCAAGCCCCGGCATCGGGGAGGAGGCTCCTCTCCCCATGCCTGCATCCATAGTGCCCGCCGAGAGGGAAACTCCTATGGCAGACCTAGTGGGGCCACACGGGGGGAGCTGGATGCGGGGCCCTAAGGGGGACGAGCGGATGAAAAGATGTGGGGGTGCGGTAGAGGTTGGCTTAAAGGGGGCGTAATTCCAAAGTGTGGCCTAGGGCGCAAAAAGATGTTAATCCGGGCCTGCCTGTAGAACAATCTGAAGACAGGTTTTTATTCCACATAGTATGAAAGAAAACTAAGCCAAATTGATTGAAAGCTTGCCTGTTATTCATGCAAAGTATTTTTTCTGAGTAGAATCCAGGTATTGATTTGTGGTATTCTTAGATTTTCAATTACTGAGAAAGAACTGGTGCCCTATATACTTTCAAAACATATTTTTGTTGCACAAGCCTCAGCCGAATATGTAATTGGACAAGTGTCCAATGTGGAGTCTTTAACAGGTTTTCAGTTCAGTTTTCCGTCTGTTGCCATCAGAATTGAAATCAGGAGCTGAAGAGTTTTGAATTAATATATTTGTTGTACGTGGAATATCTGTCTTTAGTACAATGTAGATCAGCTTTGAGAGATCAGGGTGCATCTATCTATACTGAAAAATTAATGCATTTTCATGTTGCTTTAACTGCCATGGCTCAATGCTATGGGATTATGAGAACTGGAGTTTTACAAGGTTTTTAACTACTTTGTCAAAGAGTACTTGTACATCACAAAACCATAAATAATAATAATAAACTTTATTTGTACCCCGGCCCCATCTCCCCAATGGGGACTCGGGGCGGCTCACATGAGGCCAAGCCCAAACAACAAATTACAATAAAATAAAATCAAAACATCAGCAATAAACACAATAAAAATACATACATATAAATAAAAGAACAATATACAACTAGATATCTAAAATCATAAAGACAGGGCAGGGCCACAGGCACACATATAAAGTGTTAAAAACTCAGGGTGAGATAAGCAGAATAGCATCCTTTAGCCAATGATTCAATAACATTGAGCTAAGGAAGGTACACTGCATTAATTCTACAGTGTGGAAGCACCCTTTATGAATCTGGACCAAATTTTGAGAGAATGCTATGCCTAAACTACAGTAGAAGGAAACTGGAATTCCTCTGTGGTGTATGAAAGACAATGACTGAAGCCCTGTTAAAGTAAAGGTTTCCCCTGACATTAAGTTTAGTCATGTCAAGAGTCGGGGGTGTGCTCATCTCCATTTCTAAGCCAAAGAGCCGGCATTGAACATAGACACCTCCAAGGTCCTGTGGTCGGCATGACTGCAAGGAGCGCTGTTATCTTCCTTATTGATATATTTCTTTCTTTCTTTATTTACACCATTTCTACCCCGCTCTTCTCAACCCCCAAGGGGGGACTCAGAGCGGCTTGACAAAAGGCAGCAATTCAATGCCAATACACAATATAAATATAAATCTATATATATAAAGGAAGAGTCGTCATGGAATGACCGTCCCAAACAGAGAAACCTTACAACGCAGAAACACCAAACTTGCCAACAGAAATAGGCCTCAAGCAAGGTATGTTTGTAGCAAAGAAACTTTCCCACCCAAAACCTAAAAGGCCCCCAAAACAACGAGTTAAAAAACCTACATTTCCCAGCATCCTCCGGGGCTGCCAACGACTCTCCCAGCCTCTACATTCTGACAACATGATTGGCTGTACTGGCCAGCCAACATGAACATTCCGACCCATAATAAACTGTCAGAGGAGGATAAGGCTAAGGGCTGAGGCACAAACACAAACACCCAAATCTCTTCCCACAGAAAATTTACACCCCTACAAATCACAGACCACGCCCAAAATTGACAGTAAGGCTTCATTAACTTAATTTCCCTGACTAGGCCTCACTTAATGGAATGCTGTTTACGCCGAATTGACAGTAAGGCTCAGCTCCCGACTCATTGCACTCATTGCACATTGTGTATGGCCTGAATTAACAGTAAGGCTTCATTAACTTGCTGTTCCTGACTAGGCCTCAGCTCATGGGACATTGTGTATGGCCTGAATTTACAGTAACCAACCTTGGCACACAGAGCCCCTATGACCCATGCTACATTCTACTACAGTTTGGAGGAGGGTGGACCATGGATTATGGGACTTGAAGTACCTCCATGGATAATGGGATTTGTACTACTTCACAACCCATCATTCCCCACAGACCTCTGTGGCCCAGAACCAAGACCGATAAAGACCAAACTTGGCACACAATGCCCCCCATGACCCACACTCCATCCGACTGCAGTTCAGAGGAGGACACACCATGGATAATGGGATTTCAAGTACCTCCACTCACTTCCAACCACACAACCATCAACCTCTACATCAACACAGCAGACGGAAAGACAAAAAACATTGTATATCCACAAGCTATGCAGAACGCCAGCAACACCACACACCAACAACTCCCCAGGACTTCAACATCCCACCCACCAGAACAACCCACAACGACACAGCCATGGCCCCAACAACACCATAACTAACAACAATTCCAACCCTTACATACTCAGACTTTCTCGCATCTCCTAAATAGGGCATAGCAACACGTGCCGGGTACAGCTAGTACAATATAAAACCATAAACATTCAGCATTAAAATACAGTAGCATTAACACATAATACACATTCACTTAAGTTAAAAACAGTCTTCCGTCCACAACATGAGCATTGAGCCATATCCATCAACTTGCCATTACAATTCCAATTCAAAGTGCTGCATTGTGCTAATGTGCAAAAGCCTTGTCCCATAGCCAAGACTTCACTTTTTTCCTACTCACATTAGCATGAACTACTAGGTTGACAGAAGCTGGGGCTAACAGCAGGAGCTCACCCCACTCCCCAGATTCGAACCACCAACCTTTCGATCAGCAAGTTCAGCAGCGCAGTGGTTTAACCCACTGAGGTTACTCCCAATTTATGCAGACCCATTGAATCAGTTACAGAGTGGTGAGTTAACACATCGGTAAATCAAATTGTTTCACTGGCTCTACTCTAGTCAGATGTAGCATTCAGGTTTAGGCTATTATTTATAGTCAGCAGATGAGTTAAACTACCTTACTTATCCAGATTTTCCACATAATGGATGTATAAGCAAGGGGAGTATAAGAAAGTGAATTGATTGTGTGGAAATGGATCTAAACCCTGCTGATATAAAAATGATTTCTCTACCTGCCTGGTGGCCATTGCTGCATAATGCTAATGTGAGGAGAAAGAAAGATACATTGACGCCAATGCTGCCAAATTTCTATAGTGAAGCAGCTATGATTGCTTCCGTTTTGGATCATGCAGGGAGTCCTCACTCTCCATTCGCCTGACAGTACTTCGCTTGCATTACTAAATATAGATTACATTGGACTCAAAGATTTGGAAGAATAAAACTACTTTGCAGTATAAGTAAAAGCAATTTGGGATGTGTGATACGTGGTCTATTATTATGTTTATATTTATGTATTATGTTTTCGTGTCTAACCTGTGAACACCATGAAAATTTCCTGAAAAGCTGAGAATTTGTTCAAAGTATTTTTGAAGAATCTGAATGGAATGTTTTCTATTTTTGAGAATATTGCATTTTATTAGTAAAATAAAAATGACAATATTTTCTTTTCACAAGTATCTTGTTTACCCCATAGGTACATTGGTACATCTGACCAATTGGTTATTTTAGAGCAGTGGTTCCCAAACTTATTTGGCCTACCTCCCCCTTTCCAGAAAAAATATTACTCACCCGCCCCCCTAGAAATTTTTTGAAATTTTTAATAGCAATTAAACAGAAGGATATGTGTATTAATGTTTCTACCTTTTTCGTAAAAATATAGTAAAGAAAGGTGTAAATAAAGTTCCCCTGTCAATAAAGAGCATTCCAAACTCCATCATGGAATTGATCCAAACCTGGGATACAGAATGTCCATGACCAACATAAAATACTGGAGAAGTTTGGGGAAAATATACATACCTTGACATTTGGGAGTTGCTGTTGCTTGGTGCATTCTGGGCCCAGATCCGACAGGGAGGCTCGTGCCTCCGTCAGGCAGTGAAAGCTGGACGTGGGAAGATCCCCCATGCAGCCTGGACTTACATGGAGCTGGCTAGCATGAAGGAGAGCGCAAAGGAGGCGAGGGAGGTGACAAGCAAGGCCAGGCCTTATGCGAAGTCTTCCTTCGCCTACCTTGTGCCCTTGCCGGCCGGCAAGAGCGCGAGAGAGGCGTCGCACAAGGCCAGGCTTGTGCGAAGACTGCCTTCACCTGCCTCACACCCTTGCTGGCCGGCAGGAGGGCAAGGGAGGCGTCGCACAAGGCCAGGCTTGTGCAAAGGCTGCCTCCACCTGCCTTGCGCCCTTGCTGGCCGGCAGGAGGGCGAGGGAGGCATTGCACAAGGTCTGGCCTTGTGTGAATGCTAACAACAACATGTAGAACACAAATACAGTAAGAGATAATTTGAGTGATTATAAAAATATATTCAAAAAGGCATATATCACCGAAACAGTCCCTCAGTAGAATAATAATATCTTGCATAAATAGCATAGAAGAACAGGCAAAACCACATACCATCACACAAATATTATGTAAACAAAGTCATGATACACAATCTGCCGAATTGATGGTACTTCTAGAGTAATGCAGGTGAATTGGAAATAGTGAGTCTGGTAAGTCCAATGTGTTAATCCAGGGCTGTCCAACTTCTTCCGACCCAAGGGCCGGAAGAAGTGTCACTGATCACCTGGGGGGCCGTAGGTGATCAGTGAGCAGGGGGTGGGGCGGTTCGCAGGGGGGGCGGGGTCGCTCGCGTAGTCCCTCCTTCTTCACCCGGGCCGCGGCATTGCCCGGATCCCGGGTGAAGGAGGAGGGGCTTTGGAGGGAGAAGGAAGCCGGCTACCTTCTCCCTCCATAGCCCCTCCGCCTTCACCCGGGCCGCGGCATTGCCCGGATCCCGGGTGAAGGAGGAGGGGCTTTGGAGGGAGAAGGAAGCCGGCTACCGTCTCCCTCCTTAGCCCCTCCGCCTTCACCCGGGCCGCGGCATTGCCCGGATCCCGGGTGAAGGAGGAGGGGCTTTGGAGGGAGAAGGAAGCCTGCTGCCTCCTTTCTCCGAAGCCTCTCCTCTTTTCCCCCGAGCGGCGGCATGAGTGGGGAGAAGGAGGAGGGGCTACAGAGGAAGAAGGCAGCTGGCTCCCCCGCCCTTTCTAGCAGTAGGCGGCGCCAAGGGCGGCGCGTCACCCCAGGCCTCTGATGCACCGTCCTTGGCGCCGCCTACTGCTCCTTTTCGGCGGTTCCCCCTCCCTAGGAAGGGCGGCGTGGAGAGAGGGACTGAGGGGGTGGTGCAGGGAGGAGGAGCTGGCTCCCTTCCTTCTCCCTGCCCCGCCTCCCCCCCGGCCGCCATTTTTTTTAAAAAAATTTTGAAAAAAAATGGTGGCCGGGGGGGGGGGGGTAGTGGGGGCCGTGTCCAACAGGCCGGGGGGCCATGTACAGCCCGCGGGCCGCCTGTTGGACAGCTCTGTGCTAGTCCATAGATGATCGTCTTTGCCTGTCTTGCACCCTTGCTGGCCAGCGGGAGCGCAAGGGAGGCGTCGCGCAGTGATTTCAGCCATGCATTCACTGCCTCCTTACAGTGATTCATTGCCCCGCAAATGCACCTGTGGCCATCACTGCCCCCCTGGATCGCTCCAGTGTCCCCCAGGGGGTGGTAATGCCCACTATGAGAATGACTGCATTAGAGCCTAAATCATTTTTAGGACTTTTTTAATAATTGAAAGTGTGTGCATAATCATATATGCGCTGGTGACTGCCATCAAGTTGCCTGTTGACTTATGGCAATTTCATAAATTTCATAAGATTTTCTTAGACAAGGAACACTTGGGGTGTTTTTTACCCACTCCTTCTTCTGAAATATAGCCTACAGGACCTGACATTCATTGGCGGTCTCCCATCAAAGTACTAATGGGTGCTCACCCTGCATAGCTTCCAAAATCAAATGGGATTTATTGCCTGTAGGGTATTTAGGTCCCCAAGTGATAGACAAATCAGTAAAACAAAGATTAGCTGGCAAAGTTCCAACTAATGTAATGGGTTTTTTCCAGTTGATCTTATAACATGAAAGTTGGCAAGCACTGACATCAAGTCTGGTGTAGATCTTTGCAGATTTAAAAATAAATAGCAATCAACAGTCTGCAAATAAAGCCATTTTGCATTTCATCTCAGTCTCTGGCAGATTTGGAGGCGGGGAGAGCTGCTACATCAAATAGTCTGAGAAATCTGCTTTGTTGACATGCATTATGTTCACTTCATATTGCACTTCTGGTACTTTTGAATATTTATTGACTGATTGATGGAATTGATCAATTAATTTGATTTATATAATCTATTTTCCCTGCATAGGGTCTTACTTGGTCAATAATTAAAAGGCATAGAATTTGCATTATATTTTCACAAAAGTTGTTTACGCAAAAAGTAATTTGCAACAACCATCTGGCTCTTTACGGTCGGTCATAGAAAATAAAATGTCTTCTTATGCATACATTAATTAAATGTATCACAAAAAGTTACTAATTTGAGATGAACAAATAGTAGTTTACCTGAGGTTCAGTTTCTTTGCCCAGTGTAGTAAAATGGGAATCATAGAGCAAGTGATTATTGACGGTTTCATAGTAACTGACTTTGGAGTGATGAGTTCTGTACACAGGCCATGAGCTGAAATGATCAAAGGCCATGTTGTGCCATGTGTTGCCAGTTTGAACAATTTGAGGGCTAAATATGTATTCTTTTACTAGCATGTCTTGACATGGGAAAGTCATTGAAAAAATTCTATCATTAGTGTTACACTAAAAATCTAAAAAAAAACAACCCTATATCTTAGGAACATGGAATGTGAGAAGCATGAGCCAAGGAAAGCTGAAAATTGTAAAAACAAGAAATGAAATGCATAGCTAAAACTATACTTTGTGTGAGTGAGCCAAAGTGACAGGAACGGGGCATTTTCAATTAGATACGTAGTGTTTCATCCTGGAAATGAAAATCAAACAAGAAAAGGGCAGTCAGAAGGTACAACACAAAGTGTGACCAAGAAGTCCATCCCGCTGTTTGATTGCTCAAGTTTTGATAGTTTCCAATGCCCGTCAACCTTTCATTTTGTTGTTGCTCCATGAGTTTCCATCTGGTTTCCATCTGCAGCCTGTCCAACTTTGGAGACATATCGAAATCATCTCAAGCCATAAACATTGCTTCAGTTTTCAGTGTGATGGATTCATCTGTTTTCAGTGTGATTGATTCATCTGTCTAGATTTCGTTATGATTGCTTGCAACATGTCACCCTGAAACATTCTGGGTTATCTACACTTCCACCTTTGCTTCCTTGACCTCCTATATGTTTCTTCAGCAAAGTAAATATGCATAAAGCACAGTGACATCTGAGAGCTCCATATCTTCAGAAACAAAAGGGATACTTATACACTAATAATAATAATAATGATAATACACTTTATTTATTTTCTGCTCTTCTCACCCCGAAGGGGACTCAGAGCGGATTACATCACACATACGGCAGACAATCCCTGCCGGTTGACATACAATTACAATACAACAAATACAATTTAGAAGGATTTTTGTCTTCTTCTGGCTGCGTCACAGGGTGTGGTTGCTCCATTACATCATTATGTCATTACGTCACAAGGGGGTGGTATTGCTTCATCCTCATGACGGAGAGCCTCTGTTTCCGCTTTCCACCTTCCGATAGCCGATCTTTCTTTTAATTCAGGCATTGTAAAGTACTTTTTGTAAAAATCCTTCCCCACTTAGCGGTCCCCAGTTCATCTATTCACAGCTGGGCTGTTTTCGAACTGTTGGGTGAACAGTGGACAGGGCTCACAGCTGGGTGTCCAGACCAGCCCGGGAATCGAACATGCAACCTTCTGATTGCAAGCACAGCTGTTGTTACCGCTGTGCTATCTCTCCAGCCCCAAAGTAGCAGTAGTTCTCCCCAGAACATGCGCAGAAGACGTCAATCAACATCACATAGCTTCTTCGAATGAGAGAAAAAATTCCGTATTGCACAGAAATATTTCCAGAAAAAAATGAAGTTTTTTAAAAGGGGGAAGGAAAATCCTTGATTTCATCACAGAAATCAGACACCATGTGATGATGAAAGTGCATGGTGGAAAATTGAAGACAGGAGTAGATAGCTTTGGATGATGAGATATGTTAAATCTCTTGTATTATTTTGACACAGTTTACAGACAAATCACAGATTAAACATGACAGGATGCATATTCAGTGTCCTGTAATGTCCCGAAGTCCCAAAGAATATCAATAATATTTCAATATAACCATGATCTAAGTTTGTGCTCCAACTACAGCAACAGACAAGGGATTTTTTAAAAAAGACATCCAGAAGGAAATTGATCATATGCCAGAGCAGGATATGTTGATAATCATAAATGATTGGGATATGTAGGGTAGTGTTTCCCAACCGCTGTTCCACAGCACACTACTGTTCCATGATGGATCATCTGGTGTGCCACTAAAACGTCTCTTCCCCCCTTTCTTCTCCCCCCCCCCGCCTGCTGCTGCTTGGGGGGGGGGGAGGAGGAAGGGCCGAGCGGCGACAAAGAAGAAGGGGCTGGGGCACCACCTCCTTTGGCTGCTTCCCCTCCATGCACCAGCCAGCCGCTTATGAGGGAGAGCCTGGGGAAACAGAGGAAATCCCGGGCCCTGGCCGAGATCCATCTCCTCCGTTTCCTTGCAGGGAGCCTTTCTCCCGGTTTGCGGCTCCACCAAGCCCGGCAGAGCTGCAAACCAGGAGAATGGCTCCCTGCAGGGCCCAGGTCCTGCCTGGGAGCCGAGTTTGGCTATCTTGCATCTTCCGCTAAGCCCGGCGGGAGACGCAAACCGGCCAAACCCAGCTCCCAGGCAGGGCCTGTTCCTTGCAGGGAGCCTTTCTCCCGGTTCACGGCTGCACCAAGCCCGGCGGAGCCGCAAACCAGCAGAGCGGCTCCCCGCAGGGCCCCGCCCCTCCCTCCTCTCCCTTCTATTCGGTACGTGTGAAACTGCACTCAGCCTCCGGCTCCCTGTCTATTTCCCCCAAAATCCATATGTGTTCACATTTGGGCATATTGAGTATTCATGCCAAGTTTGGTCCTGATCCAACATTGTTTGTGTCCAGAGTGCTCTCTGGATGTAGGTGAACTACAACGCCAAAACTCAAGGCCAATTAACTATATGTATCACTGTGTTAGAGTGTCATTTTGTGTCATTTTGGTTGGTGGTGTGCCCCAGGATTTTTTAAATATTAAAAGTGTGCCGCGGCTCAAAAAAAGGTTGGGAAACACTGGTGTAGGGAGTAGAGCAGAACCAAAGATTGTTGGATACTTGGCCTAGGAGCAAGAGATCAGTTTGGTTGAAGATCGAGAAATTAACTTACTTACTTGATTTGTGAGCCAAACAATTTGTTCATAACCAACATGCTCTTAAGGCAACCAAAGAGATGCCATACATAAAGATATCATCCGATGGCCAAGCTAGTAAAAAGGAATTGGAAGCAGAAGGATAAGCTGCATTGTTGGTAAAAAAAAAAGTCTGTAATAAAAACGACCTGAATGCCAATGAAAAAAAAATCCCAAAATTTCATAACTTGCTCCCTATTTTGAGCCCAACAAAAATGTAGTCAGCTGAGTATATCCTGGAAAACTGTATTGTTCACTAATTCTCTTTTAAAAAGCTGACTGTTGTCTAACAGTGTTGATAGTGTGTAAATGCTACATCAGGCCCTTACATTTGGCACAGATTGCACTTGTTATAGTTTTTAGAAACTACATTTTGAACAAACTTTAAGGTCTTGAAGTCTGAATATTGAAAGAAAGAGAATCAATTAGTCACCAGTGTCTTTGTAAATGCAGATAATGAATTAAATTCTGGGTGCTTTGCCAACTAAAGATCAACAATAAGAATAAACATTAGATAAAGAAATGGTGAGTCTGAAAGGGAGAAGTGAAAAATGAGGCCTTCACAACATTAGGGGGGGAAATCCATACCTCATTTGCTGGCCCCCCCCCCCCAAGACTGTAGATACGTTCTATCTCAGTGTTTTTCAACCTTTTTTGAGCCGTGGCACATTTTTTACATTTACAAAATCCTGGGGCACACCACCAACCAAAATGACACAAAATGACACTCTAACACAGTAATACATATAGTCAGGCATGTAGCCAGGGGGGGGGGCTAAGGGGGCTTCACCCCCCCCCCCCCAAATTCTCAGGGTGGTCCGTGAAAAGGCCTTACTGGTACATTATTTAAACTGTTATGTTTATTAATATTATGATCTGATCACCATGATAATTAAATCCCACATTATTGGGGTTATTGGGATAACGATACAAAAGGTTTGCTAGGGAAGACCCTCTTCCACCCAGTCTCAGCCCCCCGAGCCAAACTCAGCCCCCCCCCCCCGAATCAAAATCCTGGCTACGGCCCTGCATATAGTTAATATGTTTTTACATGTATTTATACACTCAGTGTGAAACCTGGGCCTGTTTCGATGAACACAACATAGATATCCTGGCAAGAATGGTAGAAAGACACAAACTTCCCACACAGAACTCCCATAACCAAGAGAAAATGCTATAAGAGTTTGGTGGGCATTGACCTTGAGTTTTGGAGTTGTAGTTCACCTATATCCAGAGAGCACTGTGGATTGAAACAATGTTGGATCAGGACCAAACTTGGCATGAATACTCAATATGCCCAAATGTGAACACAGATTGAGTTTGGGAAAAATAGACCTTGACATTTGGGAGTTACAGGTTCTGGGATTTATAGTTAACACACAATCAAAGAGCATCCTGAACTCTTGCAACAATGGAATTGAACCAAACTTGGCATATTGAACTCTCATTTTTTAAAATAATTTTTTATTGAGTTTTTGTGTTATTTAAGTACACATATATCAAACATTGGGGAGGGAGGGAGGGATATAGGGGAAGGAGGTGTTGGGAGGGTAGGGAACGGGGTAGATTCAGGGGGGGGGGTCTATAACAGACCAGACATGCTAACAACATAAAACACATAAATACATTTGACTTCCATTCGGATCAAAAGTGGTTCTTTTTCCTATTAAAGTTCTGTGGCGAATTTTGGCTAATTTTTTATTAAATGTCTCCGTTTACTCAGAAAGAATGTTAAAGTGTCCATGTCTTTTATATCGTCTAGTTTTTGGAGCCAGTCCTCTTGTTGCGGGATTCTGTCAGACTTCCAAATTCTAGCAAATGCAATTCTTGCTGCCATCGTCATGAAGATGGAGAGCTTCTCGGTATTCTTGTCCATTCCCCTGTCTTTGTCGGAAAGTCCCAGTAGGTAGTACTCAGGTTTCATTGGATATTTTACTTTTGTGTGGTCTTGTGTATCTCTCTCCAATACTTTGTCGTGGTCGGGCAGGACCACCACATATGGAAGTAACTGCCCACCTGTTTGTGGCACTTCCAACAATTAGGGTTACTGTTTTTGTACATCTTCCCGATTTTTTGGGGTGTGATATGCCAGCGATGTAGCATTTTAAGCCAGTTCTCTTTTATCTCTGTTACGTATGTGTATTTCATTTTCTTATTCCAAATGAGTTGCCATTCCTGTATTTTAATTTGTCTGCCGATATTCTTAGCCCATAGAATCATGCAGTTCTTTATTAATTCTTCTTCCGTGGCCCATTCTAATAGTTTGTTGTATATCTTTGTGATGCTTTTCTTGTCTGATTGGATAAGTTTGTCCCAGAAGTCTTCATCTGTGTGGAATCCCTCTTCTTTGTCTAAGTTGTATCTCTTTCTTAGTTGGAAGTATTGGAGCCAGGTTGTATTCTCCAGAGTTGATTTTAATTCTTCTTGAGTTATGAGCTCCAAGGTTCCTTCTGACCATTTCAGCAACTTTTTGTATGTGGGCCATATGGTCCATCCCTGGAGTCTTCGGTGTTCTGCCTCCATTGGGGATATCCAGAGTGGTGTCTTCGTGTAAAAACGTCTTGAGTATTTATTCCAGACAAGCAAGAGGGCTGATCTTACGAAGTGGTTTCCAAAGTTTTTCTCCACCGATGTTTTTTTGTACCACAAGTAGGCGTGCCAGCCCACTCGTAAGTCAAAGCCCTCGAGTATCAGCAGATGTTTCTTCCTTAGGGAAATCCATTCCTTCACCCACATTAAGGCGCATGCTTCGAAGTATAGAGTGAAATCCGGTATGCCGAATCCGCCCTTGGATTTCTTGTCTATCATGATCTTATGATTGATTCTTGGCCTCTTTCCATTCCAGACAAATTTTGAAATTTCTTTTTTTTGAACTCTCATTACCAACAGAAAGTACTGAAAGGGTTTGCTTGAGAACTGACCTTGAGTTTGGAAGTTGTAGTTCACCTATACCCAGAGAGCTCTGTGGACTCAAATAATGTTGGATGAGGACCAAACTTGGCACGAATCCTCAATATGCCCAAAGAGGCAGAAGAGAAGGGAGGAGGAGAGAGAGCGAGGTGGAAGAGAAGGGAGGGGGGAAGAGATCGAGGTGGAAGAGAAGGGACGGGGAAAAGAGAGAGGTGGAAGAGAAGGGACAGTGGAAGAGAACGAGGTGGAAGAGAAGGGAGGGGGAAGAGAGTGAGGTGGAAGAGAAGGCACGGGAAAGAGAGAGCGAGGTGGAAGAGAAGGGGCGGTTGGGAAACACTGCCCTAGCTTGTACTGCAGGTCACAAGCCAATTGCATGAAAAAGAATATCTGCTAAACCAATTTGGACATGTCCTTTCTCTTAGGGCTGACTCACTCTTACATGATATTCCACATCAAGCCATGACTTTCATAAAGCACCATCAAGGGATAAAAACCACAATCAGGCCTAATGTGTTTTGGATGCAGGGTTCTTCATCGGAAATTGTTGATACATTTGGCTGCAAGTCACTAAGACAGTGAAAGACCAAGTGGCATAATGAAGCATGAATGAATAAACTTTTAGTCAAACCACAGAACTCCCCAGTGTGACAAAACCTCGGACTCAAACAAAAGCACTGTGGACTCAAACACTGTTACGTTATGTTGTTGTTTGTTTTCTATCCAGAATCACAATGTTGGAAGGAGGCTCACCACTTTAAGGTCCCTAAAACAGGCATGGGAAAACTTTGGCCCTCTGGGTACTTTGGACTTCAACTCCCACCATTCCTAACAGCCTGAGGCCCTTTCCTGCTTAAATGGCTGAGGGGGGGGAAGGAAAAGGGCCTGAGGCTGCTAGGAATGGTGGGAGTTGGATTCCAAAACACCTGGAAGGTCCAAGTTTGCCCATGCCAGCTTCCTCCCTCTTCCCCTTCGTGCCCTTTCTTCCCCCTCCTGCCGAACACTTACTTTTTCTTCTACAATGTCGCTTCTGCCACCATTTTGACCCGAGGGGGCAGCGTGAGCGTGTTCAGGAGGGGAGGGGAGGGAGGAAGATGTGACCCATGTGGGCGCTACTGCGCAGACTCGCCCTAGAGCAAAGTGAGGCAAAGCGAGCAGAGCGAGGCTGGGAAGAAGGGAGCCCGAGTGGAGAAGAAAAAGTGTTCAGCAGGAGGGGGAAGAAAGGGTATTGGAGGTTCCAATTTCCCACGGCACACCTGATGATCGCTCACGCACACTAGTGTGCCACGGCACACTGGTTGGGAAACACTGTTATATCTGAACAGTTTATTTTAACCAAATAGCTGAAAAGACTTCCAAGCCACACTTTTATTCCCCCCATATTAAATGTTTAGGATTATCTAAGGGAAGTAATGATACTAATCTGCCAATCTGGTTACTGTAGTTTGTGAATTGGAAGCTCTGGTAACTGGAATGTGACTAGAGGTAACTCAAGATAGATACAGGCTAGCTGACAAAGGGCAAAGTACTCCAGTCCCCCAGTTCAAAAAGGAAAGAGTGCTGTTTAAAGGAAAGTCACAAGATGTCATCACATGGCCGCCAGAATTGCCACACATCGTGGTGAATCCAGTGGCCCTCATTGGGGGGCATGGGGAACCCGGGGCCCCACACCCCTCATCGTTTGGCTCCTGAGGAAGTTGATCCTATGGGGGGAAGCATCAACTACATGGCTTACCCCCATTGTTTCCTATGGCAACATGGGAAACGTGTGTTGCTGCGGAGGCGGCATGTGCCGGCTCTGCCCTAGAACATCTATGGAGCCCTGCTGGAAGTTCATTTGCATCATTTGATGGGAGCCGGTGGGTTCTGTGGATGACCTAGGGTTTAACCGCTGGTTTAAGCCCTGTATGATGAGGTTGATAGATACATAAATGCATGCGTGCATGCACACACACACAAAACAAATGCACAAAAGAAAAATCTTCATAAACAAATAAGAACTAAAAGCCTATCAATAACAGAATTCCAATATTTATCACTTACATGAGTGATAAATATTACTCACATTAGATTAAATTTCATTTAAAGAAAAGATGTCTTATGTTCTGACATAAATGATCATCACACACAACCAAACATAATTTAACATAATGAGTATTAACACATGGGATCCAATCTCCAAGCACGATATATCTTGGAGACTAAAGTATAGGATGATCAGCCCCAATATATTCAGTAGATTGAGATCGGTGATGACTGATTGTATTAAACCTCTAAAATGGTTTCTGTCCTGACCGTTTCTATTAAAGGATTTAATACCTCATTTAAAACAATATCATAAATCAAATGAGATGCTATCATTTCTATTTGTTTACTGTGTAGCTGCTGAAAGACGTGTCAGCAGTGGAGGCATATACAATAACCAGCTAAGCATGTTTAACAATATCAAAGTTGGAAGTTCCAACTCCACATAAAAAGGAAGCAAAGCCACACTTCCACTTCTCTTGTGCCTCCCTCTCTTCTCTACAGATATACCTGTGAGAGCAGGTCTGTCTATTTCTGGCACATTTTCATTCCTAAATCTATTGCATGTCTGTGTTAATCTGATTTGTTTGTTTGGTTGTTGTTTTTTTTTAAAAAAACCCACTATGCATGTAAAGTCAAGTTTATTCGATGCTATAAGGCAAATAGATTAAATCAGTGTTTCTCAACCTTTTTACATTTGCAAAATCCTGGGGCACACCACCAACCAAAATGACACAAAATGACACTCTAACACAGTAATACATACAGTTAATATGTTTTTAAATGTATTTATACACTCAGTGTGAACCCTGGGCCTGTTTCAATGAACTCAACATAGATATCCTGGCAGGAATGGAAGAAAGACACAAACTTCCCACACAGAACTCCCATAACCAAGAGAAAATGCTATAAAAGTTTGGTGGGCATTGACCTTGAGTTTTGGAGTTGTAGTTCACCTATATGCAGAGAGCACTCTGGACTCAAACAATGTTGGATCAGGACCAAACTTGGCATGAATTCTCAATATGCCCAAATATGGAGATGGAGTTCAGGGGAAATAGACGTTGCCATTTGGGAGTTGTAGTTGCTGGGATTTATAGTTCCCCTACAATCAAAGAGCATTCTGAACCCTACCAATCATAAAACTGGGCCAAACTTCCCACACAGAACCCCCAGGAGGCAAGAGGAGGTCTCTACTTGGGGAAAGGGAGGCGGGCCTTCCCAATGCATGGAGAGGGAGAGACCAAGTAGACAACGGGTGGGGGGGGTGTTTGTAATTTTGTGCCTTTATCAAGGTAAGTTTCTTAGGGTTTTTATACTTCAACACACTAGACTCCCCCCCCCCTTCCTGGAGGTTCCAATTTCCCACGGCACACCTGATGATTGCTCACGGCATACTAGTGTGCCCCGGCACACTGGTTGAGAAACACTGGGTTAAATACATGAAAACCAGATTATTAAATACAATATAAAATACACAATTAAAATCCTGTAAATATTTATTTATTTACTTTATTTATATTCCGCTCTTCTCACCCCGAAGGGGACTCAGAGCGGATTACAGGTACACATACTTAGCAGACAATCCCTGCCGTTTCCACATACACACATACAGACGAATAGAGGCAAACTCTGGCCACCAGGGGGAGCTGATGGACTCCTCATCTCTCAGCGTCTCCAGCATCCCTCGTTGTTCCTTCCGCATTCCTCAGCGTTCCTGGAGTTCTTTAATGGCCTCATAATTCAGTCAAAATTTGCCTCCCCACTTAATGTGGTACCTTTATCTCCTACTTGACAGATGAAACAGTCTTTCGGGCTGCAAAGGTCAACAGCAGGCTACACTTAAAGGTTGAGCACCCACCTTGACCCAGGCAGGTCTCAAACTCATGACCTACTGGTCAGAGAGATCTAATGCAGCTGACACTTAGCCAGCTGCGCCACATTCCCGCTCCTTAGCCTTTTGGCTAAGATCAAGTATAGTATCTATGCATTTAAATATATACCTAACCATTTTTGAACATACATACTTTACGTCACAATGAAATGGATATTCACAGTGTGGGCTGTGCCTTCAAGTCATCTGCTGAATTATGGTTGTTCCATGAATTTCCTTAGGGTTCCATAGGCAAGAAATATTCAGAGATAGTTCAGCCAGCACCTTCATCAGAAATATATACTACAGCTCTGAGTATGTATTGGCTGTCTCCCCTAAGTCAGTGTTTTTCAACCTTTTTTGAGCCGCAGCACATTTTTTACATTTACAAAATCCTGGGGCACACCACCACCTGGAATATTGCATCCATTTCTGGGTAATACAATCCAAGAAAGATATTGGCATACTGGAACGTGTCCAGAGAAGGGCGACCAAATTGGTAAAAGGTCTGAAAGCCAAGGTCTATGACAGTGGTTCCCAACCTTTGGGTCCCCAGTTGTTTTGGCCTACAACTCTCAGAAATTCAAGCCAGTTTACCAGCTGTTGAGATTTCTGGGAGTTGAAGGCCAAAATATCTGGGGACTCACAGGTTGAGAACCACTGGCCTATGAGGAGCAGCTTAAAGAGTTCGATATGTTTGGCTTGGACAAGAGAAGGTTAAGAGGTAAGGACATAGCCATGTTTAAATATTTGAAAAGATATTTCATTGAGGAGGAAGCAAATAGGCTTTCTGCTGTTCCAGAGACATGGAACAACTGATTCAAATTATTGGAAAAGTGTTTCCACCTAAACCAGGCGTGCTCATTAGGTAGATTGTGATCTACTGGTAGATCGCGTAGGGCGTCCTGGTAGATCGCAAGCAGGGCGAGAGGAAGACTCAGTCCCACTCCGCAGGCTCCTGGCGCCGCCCAGGTGCAGAAGGAGGTTGGACTGGATGGCCCTTGGAGGTCTCCTCCTATTCTAGGAACCCGTTGTTGTTGTTATTATTATCAGAGGCTGAATGGCCATCTGTGAGGAATGCTTTGATTGTGTTTTTCCCTTATGGCAGAAGGAGGTTGGACCGGATGGCCCTTGGAGGTCTGCTTCTACTCTAGGAACCTATTGTTGTTGTTACTATTAGTAGTAGTAGTAGTAGTAGTAGTAGTAGCAGAGGCTGAATGAATATTATCATTATTATTATGATGAATAAATTCAGGGGCTTATTATACTCTCATTTAGTTGAATTCAGTCTTAAAATATATTATATGCCTCTCACTGAAATAAATTTCCAAATATTTTGCTTTTATGGCTCTCTGAGTAGTGGGTAGGTATATCATTTTGACTTGGTTGTTTTATAAGTAGCTCGCATGCTGAAAAAGTGTGAGCACCCCTGACCTAAACAGTAGGGGAAACGCCCTGATGGTATGAGCTCTTCAACAGTAGATGTGTTGCCTTGGAGTGTGGCTGGGTCTCCTTCTTTGGGTGTTTTTATACAAAGGTTATATGGCCATCTGTTGGGAGTGCTTTGACAGTGTTTTCCTGCATGGTAGGGTTTGGATTGAAGGCCCTTGTGGTATCTTCCACGATTCTGAGAAAAGTATCTATGAAAAGATTCTATGATCTCCAGCTATGAATGTTTAAGAAGATACTCTGCCCTTCAATAGTGAGGGGATAAATATGATGAAGTTGAGTGTGACATGGCTTTCCAAGCAAAAGACACTCATTGGTTTGACATACAACATGAGGGCAGATTTGTTTAAATCTGTGCTATGCATTAGCATTTCAGGAACGGGGGCACAACTGTCTAAATATTTCAAAATCCGCTATGTGGCATTTTTGTTCAGAGTTAATAGCTTCATTAAAATTGCCACAAGAAGACATTTTTTCCGAGGTTTCCAATAATTACAGCATTTGGTTGTACTAAAGATTGTGCATTGCAAGCAGTGATATTAAAAGGTTTCATTAGTCTCCTGGACCTCAGTTTGTGCACAGTTCAAAATATTGGCTAATTTCTAGAAGAAGGGCAGAACTGGTTGAACTGGCAAAAAGGAAAGATTTTTCCTCATTCCACAGCCCTCTTTCATGCTGACACAATATTGTGTCATTTTAATGAGGCTACTTGGGAACATGATTGCAGAAGTATGAAAATGAGGTCTTTACTTTAAGACACAAAATTTCACTACTATAATCTAATGGCACACAAATTATCAGTGAAAGAGAGCCAGCCGTAGAGGTAAAATTGAATGTATAGCATAAGTTATTTTTATATACTATTTTATATTGTAGGCAAATGGCCATCTGGAATAAAGAAATGGTTTGGATCCAGTTACCAGAAGGAGAAAATGCATAATTGTTGTTTAATAATGCAAAACTCCAGTGGGGTGGAATCAGGCCCATAGTCAAAAATAAATTGAGGGGGAGAGATACTGAAACATTTTTTCTGTGAATCATGAAGTGTAGTTCCATAACACAAAAAAATTCTATGACTCTATATTTTATCTCTCGGCATTACTTCGCGAACGAAGATTCTTAGGAAGGACTCATCCCACGCTTTTTACAAGCGTGTTGATGACTTGATGACCAATCTGAGATAGGCAAGTTCAGTTGCAGAAAGCACAGCAGAAGGTCTCCTTGGGTGGTGATGTTTCCAAGTTGTGGTTCTTTCTGCGTTGTCGTTTCTCTTCGAGACCCATTTGGCGTGTCTTCTCGAAAGAGGTCGCAGCATTGTGCATAGTGCATCTCCATGCCTCCCGATGTGAGGCCAGGGTGGATCATTGTTGGTGATCAATCTGGCCGAGCCTGAGATGTTGTTTCAGGGAGGCCTTATATTTCTTTTTGGGGGCGCCTCTCTTGCGCTGACCCATGGTGAGTTCACCATAGAGTAGTATCTTTGGGAGGCGGTGGTCCTCCATCCTAGAGATGTGCCCTGCCCAGTGCAGCTGTGTTCTCAATAGCATGGCCTCAATGCTGGTGATCCCTGCTTGCTCAAGGACAGCAACATTCGTCACATAGTCGGTCCAGTGTATATTTAGGATTGTGAGAAGACAGTGCTGATGAAAGCATTCGAGGAGTCGTAGGTGTTGGCGATAGGTGACCCATGTTTCAGACCCATAAAGGAGAATAGACAGTACGATAGCTCTGTACTAGGCATGAGAAAAAAGTTATGAAAATTAAAAGAAATTGTAAGTGATTCGTATGTAATGGGACTTTCTAGTTTATACACATCACGACAGCTAACCAGGAAGTAGACTTCCTTTTACTGTCCTTGAGGCCAACAATTTGCGTTATGATCATAATTAATTCTTAATTATTGTACTACTCACTTCTCCCTGTCTTCTCCCCCTCATTTCCTTCCCGCCTTCATTCATCTTCTTTTTCCCGCATTTCTATGGGGAACTGGAAGTGACGCTGCTGCTAGGCATTCTGGAAAGTGTAGTCCTCCATGCTTCTCCCCCCCTCTCCCTTCTCTTCCCCGTTGCTCTGTCTTGCCCCACCGCACGGGCCAACTTCACACACACACACACGCTTCTCCTCCTTTCTCTCCCTGCACTCTCTCACATGCTTCTCTGCCCCCTCCTCTTTCCTGGTGGCTTCTCCCCCCTTCTCTTCCCCGTTGCTCTGTTTTGCCCCATCGCACGGGCCAACTTCAGCCCTCCAGGTGCTTTGAACTTCAACTCACACCATTCCTCACAGCCTCAGGCCTCTTCCTTTTCCTCTCAGCCTGGGCAAACTTGGGCCCTCGCTCCCCTCAGGATCGGGTGAGAGAGGCAGCGAGGAGGGAGGAGGGGCTCCTCCTCCTTTTTTGCTGCTTCCAAGAATAGAATACCCCCTCCCTCCCTCCCTCCTTCCCTCCCTCCTTCCTATTTGGAGAGTCCCATCTAGAATTCAGTGTGATTTATTCAAGTTTTTGGCCTACAACTCCCAGAAATCCCAGCCAATTTACCAGCTGTTAGGATTTCTGGGAGTTGTAGGCCAAAACCATCTGAATATGCATGCGCTGATACGAACTACTAACGAATTTCGTTAGTAATTAAGTTACATTTTAGAAATTTTTGGAAATTTTTTGTAAGTCTTTCTATTACTAATCAAAAAAATCCCCCCATTAGATTTTCGATTTCCTATTTTTGGGTTCTAAACCATGCCTACTCTGTACACACTGATTTTGGTGCTTTGCTCAGGTACTTGTTGCTCCAGACTCTTTTGTGAAGTCTTCCAAATGCACTATATGCCTCTGCTAATCTGTGATCTATCTCTATCAATCATGGCATCTGAAGAGATGATAATTCCCAGATAGGTGAACTGCTGAATGGACTTAAGCACAGATTTGCCTATGCTGATGTGGGGATGATGGTGTTCTTCCTGTGGTGTGGGCTGGTAGAGGACTTCTATATTTTATATAGACTTAATTAATCAAATTTCTATTTTAGCTACAAATTTTTAAATCTAAAATAACACTGAAAATGACTTAATTGGTAATATAGTCGTTACAAAAGAATATCACAATGCTTGTTGGAAACACTTGAAAACCGTACCAATACACTTTGACAGAAATCAGGCTCCATCGATAAACTTCAGCGGACACTCAAGTTCAGTCAGTGTTTCTTGACCCATTGTTCTTCTTATGTATTTTTTTCTAACATTTAAGAGTGGAAAATGACCTTTCATTTGTAGCTGTTGACACTATCAATGTTGCAGAAATCTGAAGAAGTCTCTTCACATTCAGAAAAGCTGTCTATCACAGACAAGATATGCTTCCAGTGCAATTGATGGTTTTTCTGCAGGTGCAGTCTTTTCCCATTTTCTATACCAGTGTTTCCCAACCGCTGTGACGCAGCACAGTAGTGTGCCATGATGGACCTCCTGCTGTGTCGCGAGAAAAGCTCTCTGCCCCCCCTCCTTTCCCTCTCCTCCTGCCGAACTCCTGCTGCTTGGCGGAGGAGGAGGAAGGGCCGGGTGGCGGCGAAGAAAAGAAGGGTCCGGGACGCCGCCTCCTTCGGCCTTTTCCCCAGCCAGCCTCCAATCCGCCATGACACCTGCCCCTCGCTCGGTGGAGTTGCGCAGAGGAGGAGCCCCGCCCACTGAAGTCCGTCCACCGTTCATGCTCCTCCGCGCAGCTTCAACGAGTGAGGGGCAAGCGTCATGGCAGAGAGCGGCACCGGGGACAGGGGCCGCTTGCACTGCTCCCTTAAGGCTGGAGAAGCTGTGGGAGAGCTGAAGCCGGGGGAGGGGGGCATGGTGCCGCCTGGCTCCGCCCCTCCCCCGGCTTCAGCTCTCCCCCAGCTTATCAAGCCTTGAGGGGACAGTGCTAAGCCAGCATTGTACTGGCTCTGCCACCGCTGGCTTGACACTGCCCCTTCAAGGCTGGAGAAGCTGTGGGAGAGCTGAAGCTGGGGGAGGGGGCGGGGCATGGTGCAGCATGACTCCGCTCTCTCCCCCGGCTTCAGCTCTCCCAGCAGCTGCTCCCAGCAGGCCACCATCCCCCAGCCGTTCTTTACTGTGTTGGAGTTTCATTTTGTGTCATTTTGGTTGGTGGTATGCCCCCGGATTTTTTTTAATGTTAAAAGTGTGCCGCAACTCAAAAAAGGTTGGGAAACACTGTTCTATACCACAGCTCAGATTCTTCCATCAGTGTGTCAGTATCTTGAAGGCATTCTTTGTAAAGTTCTGTGCATTGGTTCAGGTTGGATTTTAAATGGCCACAATTAATAGAGAGGAACACTTGCAGTTCCTGAAATACTTCCCCGTGCCTTCTAAACCCTTGACTGTGGCCTTGCCTTGGAAGTATAGCCATTCCAATGACATCTGGAGGGCCCCACAATTCTCACTGACCTAAAAGGAGACTAGAACTTAGGAAAGTTACTTCTTGGGGAAGGTAGTTCCAGTAGTAAGCTCTACCTTGTGCTGATATCTGGGCGATTCTGAGAAAACTATCTTAAAATTAACTTTTTCTGAGCTTTGCAGAATGCTTCACAGTGCAGAACCAGGAACTGCATTACAGTTTGGGGGGGGGGGGGAGAACAAGAAAGTACAGGTTGCAAAGTGTAAATTGCAGTTAGTCATAATGACGAAGCTTTGAAAATGAGTTTGTAAATATTTTCACACACAAAAATTTACAAACGGAAGAAAATGTGTGCCAGTAGATTCACTGTTGTCACACATTATTATTTCATGTAGTCATAATAGTTTTGTCCCTAGTGAAAGGGCAACTTTGGGTGTAACTCCAGGTCTGGTTGAAAGTTGTCCATTTCCTTTATTTGTCAATACACAAAATATCCTCACCTGGCTCTTGATTGTATTCAATCCAATACTAAGATTCGTAAAGGCCAGTGAAGCAGCAAACTCATCCAAATATGCTGTAATATCCAATGGTCAGCACATTATGCCCCATATAACATCTGGATTCACAAGATAAAACCATAATCCTTATAGTACATCCTGTACAAATCTTTTCTGACCAGTTAACTTCCACTGTGTAAGCTTGACCGTCAAGATTGAAACACACAGGAAACATGATACCAAAAGCTACAATAATGAAAGGATTAACCCATCCAGTAAGTATTTCTCATTTATAAAGTATTAATGGGAAACAGCTATAAAAAGATAAAAGGAGCGGCAGTGTTGTGTGGGAGGGATGGTGACGAGAATGCCCTTCCTTTGTCTGTAATTGTGTATTTTATCCTCTTGTAATATAGCTAAGTTGTTTTACTCATAGAGGGACATCATGCGTAGCTTCAATGACAACAGCAAAAACACTGTTTTCACTTTTCTTACTCTCAGGTTCTCCCCACACAAACTTCTTGAAAGCTAGAACAGTGTTTTTCAACCTTTTTTGAGCCGCGGCACATTTTTTACATTTACAAAATCCTGGGGCACACCACCAACCAAAATTACACAAAATGACACTCTAACACAGTAATACATATAGTTAATATGTAATTAAATGTATTTATACACTCAGTGTGAAACCTGGGCCTGTTTCGATGAACACATATATGACTTCCTCTCACATATTTATACATGGCTATCATGTCTCAGCATTCTCTTCTTCAGGCTAAACATGCCCAGCTCTTCAAGCCGCCCCTCATAGAGCTTGTTCTCCAGACCTTTGTGAAATTTCACCCTGAGTGACTTGCTTCCAGTTAACTTATGGATGTCATGAAGCTGTTATAAACAGTTCCTTTTGGGGGGGGGCACTCTCAAAAAATCCAGTAAAATAGTAAAAAAAAAAATTTTTCCAAGCAGAGAGGCTTGATTTGTTTCTTGGAAACCTGTGAGGGGGCTGCTAGGAGGGGGGAGAATGCCAATTTCACACGGCACACCTGATGATCACTCACGGCACCCTAGCGTGCCATGGCACACTGGTTGGGAAACACTGAGCTAGAAGATTACTAGATGATTTAAATAGTCCCATGAGGCAAAAATATTTTCTCAGAGAGAAGGCTGCCCCTATGCATTGTTTACCCTATTCAGGACTTTCACCTTTGGTTCTTTTTGATCTGCCTCTTGTGGATGCAGGTGGTTTGGTCCACTCTCTTTCTCTGATGTGGCTGGAACAACTACTGATACAGAGTTATGTAGCAGAATTGCTCATCCTGAGGAGGCTACTCACTGGATCTCTGCATGTGTTATTACTGATCTGGAGCTGTGCCCAGAATACTGACACAGGTTGTGCGTATGTTTCAGTTTGCAAACCTTTTTCTGCTGCAATCACACTTGGGTTTTGCACTCATCTAATTAAGGGATGTTAACTGTGGACCTCTAGAGGTTTGAAAGCTACAGCTTCCATCAGTCCAAGCTAATATAGGCAGTAATGAGGCATTATGGGAAATGAAGTTGATGCAAAACGCTGCGGCTCGACTGCTGGCTGGAGTGACACTAACATGCCACATCACACCAGTCCTCCAGCATTTGCACTGGCTTCCCATCGAGTACCAGATTGCCTTCAAAGTGCTGGTATTAACCTTTAAGGCCTTGCATGGTCTGGGGCCAGTGTATCTGAAGGACCGCCTCTCCCTGCACATTCCCCAGAGACCACTACGGTCCATGGACCAAAACCTATTGGAGGTTCCATCACTCAAGATTTGCTGATTGTCATTGACTCGCACCTTTTCTGTAGTGGTGCCTACCCTGTGGAACGCCCTCCCAGCAGAGGCACGAGCAATAACAGAGTTACAGGCCTTTCGGAGGGCCTGTAAGACCACCCTGTTCCACCAGGCATTTAATCTCTAAGGTTGTGCTTTCCATTCTGGTCCTAATCTGTTTTTATTCTGTTTTTAACTATGTTGTGTTGTGTATTCATTGTTGTGAACCACCCTGAGCCTTTTTGGGAAGGGTAGTATATAAATCGGAATAATAAATAAATAAAGTTAAAAACACATCTGGATAGTAGGGCTGGTTGATTTTTTTAAAAAATGGTTCAAACCTCGCTTCAGATCTAGGGGGGCGCCGGCGCTTCGAATTTTAAATGATTTCCGAAGTTTTCTGGGAAAATTGTTCAAAATTCCCGAAATTTCGGAAATGCTGCATTAATGGCTGCATCCAAACTGGGTGCTTAACCCAGTTTGGATGCGGCTTTCCTTTCCTGCCTGGGAGGGAAAAGAAGCCGGGTCCAAACCAGGTTAAAACACTTGCTTTGGACCCAGCTTCCTTCCCCTCCCGCCTGGGAAGGAAAGAAAGCCGGGTTCTTTCTTTCCCTCCCAGGCGGCTCCCTGCCAGGTGCCTGGGAGGGCAAAGGAAGCCACATCCAAAGCGGGCAGTTTGGAAGCGGCTTTCTGAATCATTTCCAACTGGCTTCTAAGAAATGGTGAAAAAGCTTCAAAATTACAAATACACTTCCGGGTTGCTTAAAGAGCTTCGAAACCAGTTCAAAAGTGAATTCAATCCTAATTCATTCCAAATTCAGAATCATTCCGACGAACCTAACCAGGCCTACAGGATAGCTATGTTTCTAGTTCAGTGTATTCTAGGACCGTAGGCACTAGTTTTTTTCTTTTTTGTGCTGCTTGACATTGTTTTCACTGGGCAAACAAGAACACAGTACAGGATCTTCTGCATATGCCAGACCACTGAACTGTTTTCCCTGCATACATATGTGCTCTTAATGCCCTAGGAAGCATTTGTCACATAGTATGTCATAGGCACCTTAGTATTCTGTGCAGTAAGCAGTTACACACACATTCCATAAATTGTTACACTGCAGATTGCAAGGGCTTGAGTGCGTCTCTTAAATCATGTGATGCGTAGTCACTTGGGGCATCTTGTGCCAGCTGTAGTTATAGTTTTAGAAGATGGATAGGGATGAAACTACCTTAGTCAGCTATAACCTTAATCCTCCTAGGTCAGTATTGATAGTTTTATCTATCTAGGTTTCAGCTGTACTTAAATATAGCCAGTTTTGAAAGGAAAGCAGTGTATAAATACATATGTTGATGCTGATAATGATTGTTGCATGGCAGCAGTGCTCCAAGGTATCAAAGAGCGGTATTTCCCAGGTGTATCTGAAGATGCCTGGGAAGATTGGGATACAGTTTTTCCAACAGCTGGGGGCATATTGACAACATTCCCTGCTATTATTTCAGGGCTACAGATGTATAGTTCTCATATAATGCACCAATTAATTGGCCTCCCTGAAAATATTCCCACCTCATTTATCACTACATCATATTAAATGTCTTTGCATGGGTCCAGTTGTGGAGACTCTAACTACAGCCAATAACGTAAAGATCTTCAACTATGTGTAGGCTCAAACTTTGTGAGGATCTGAATTCGAATCTGTGGAGAGAGTGTGAGGATTCGAACTCAGGGCTGTGACAAGGCAGAATGTCCTACCAATGCCACCACAGTATGTAAGGACTCTTTTACTTTTCACTTGCTGCCACCATATAATTTACTGTGCTTGGCTACCCACTAGAAGCGAGATGTTTTCAAGTCTTGTAGGAGAAAAAAATCACTAGAAGAGATGTTTTAATCAAAGAACTATGAAGTTTATTCAAACAGAGGTTTAAGCGTAGAGGTTTCAGAGTTCAAGTGCTTGGGTGGTTACAATATCTTCTTTAGAGGCCAAGATCTTAAGGTTACACAGTTTCTAAATACAATGTTTAACTGAGTTTCTTTAAACACTGGTTCAGCAATAACATAGATACTCTGCCACATTCAGCCTTTTATCTATCTTCCAGGTTAGCTTTCCAGCCTAACCTACAAACAGTGGTTCAAATAGGCTTTCTAAACCTAACTGCCTTTTTGCAGTATCACCACACAGCCTTTTCTATTCTCTTCAGAACAGACAACAGCAGCTTCCTAAAACTGCTACCAGCTAGTCTAACTGCTCCTGACTAACTGAAGACTTTTCAAACCTGGCAATTCCAAAGCTAGTGTTAGGCTCCGCCTCCTGTTGCTATGGCAACAGAACTTCTCAGATGCCGGGCACACTAATATCCCTGTTAGCCCTTTAGGGTTTGCCAAGTTTTTACACCTTCAACATACATACATACATATACACAAATATCAAACACATTTAAAACCTGCAATAAAGAAATATGACTTCACCACACCAGTTAGTCCCCAAATATTTGTAGCTTTCACGAGACAAAATACACGATGGTTCTGAATAGAGCTTGGAAAAGTAAGGTTTTGTATTACAAATACCTGAATCCTCTCAGCCGTAATGGCTACCAGTGAGACTGCAGAAAAAAGTTCAAGGACTGGAAAAGACTTCTATGGCCATTTAATCCATTCATAACAGACATTCTTATGTTGACAGATGCTTATCTGCCGTAGTACCCTTAAAAAAAACTCCAACTGATGGAATTTCACAGTTTCCTCTGGCAATTTTCTCTATTTCCTAACTTTGCCTAACTTCTTGATATTTAACCCTTTATCTTGTCCTTCCATTTCTTAGTCCTTGAGCACACAGAACAATTGCTTACTGTCCTATTCCTGTTAATCCAATTCTTTTCATTCTTGATCTTCACCCTTGTGCTCTCATCTTGATATTTCCATGTGGTGGAACCATAACAATGAATAATGAATATTTTTAGAAATAACAGCTGGTGTCTCATTCCTTTTATTGCAGCACCTGCAAATTTGGGTGTGAAATGTACCACTGAATACTTAAGATGACAAGTCACGCTAGGGAAATCAATATACAAGTCACTGGCAGAGTATATGCATAATATTCAGCTGACCATGTTTAGTCACTGAGTTGCTAATGTAGGTTGGCAACCACAGGGTTCCCACTGGGCACCCAAGTAAAATTTCTCGGAAATCCTTCGTAAGAGTTTTGTTCATTTTGAGGACCCACATGTGAGGTTTCATCACACTGGTGAGTTCTGTGGTTTGACTAAAAGCTTATTCATTCATGCTTCATTATGCCACTTGGTCTTTTACTGTCTTAGTGACTTGCAGACAAATGTATCAACAATTTCCGATGAAGAACCCTGCATCCAAAACACATTAGGCCTGATTGTGGTTTTTATCCCTTGATGGTGCTTTATGAAAGTCATGGCTTGATGTTGAATATCATGTAAGAGTGAGTCAGCCCTAAGAGAAAGGACATGTCCAAATTGGTTTAGCAGATATTCTTTTTCATGCAATTAGCTTGTGACCTGCAGTACAAGCTAGGGCAGTGTTTCCCAACCGCTGTGCCGCAGTACACTAGTGTGCCGTGGCCGATCATCAGGTGTGCCGTGGAAGATGGAGGAGGCTGCTATGGCTGCTGCTGCTGTTTCTATTGTTGCCCCATCCTTCCCCTCAGAGTCCGAAGGAAAAGCAGCAGTGGCGGTGGAGGCCGCTTCCTCCTCACCCCGGCCCGCTCTTTCCCTCGCGCTCTCTCAAGTGTGAGGCGAGGGGGAGGCTCCTCTGCGCAGCCGCGCCTTCCCCCTCTCTCTTTCTCTCTCTCTCGCTCTGTCTCTCTCTCTTTCCTGCTGGGAGTTGTAGGCCAAAACATCATGGAGGAGGCGCTTTTCCCCCCATCCTTTCTCTTCCACCTCACTCTCTCTTCCCCCATCCCTTCTCTTCCACCTCGCTCTTCCACCTCGCTCTCCCCTTCTTTTCCGCCTCGCTCTCTTCCCTGTCCCTTCTCTTTCACCTCGCTCTCTCTTTCCTGTCCCTTCTCTTCCGTTGCGCTCGCTCTCCCCCCTCCCTTCTCTTCCACCTCGCTCTCTTCCCCCCTCCCTTCTCTTCCACCTCGTTCTCTTCCACTGTCCCTTCTCTTCCACCTCTCTCTTTTCCCCATCCCTTCTCTTCCACCTCGATCTCTTCCCCCCTCCCTTCTCTTCCACCTTGCTCTCTCTCCCCCTCCCTTCTCTTCTGCCTCATTGGGCATATTGAGGATTCGTGCCAAGTTTGGTCCTCATCCAACATTATTTGAGTCCACAGAGCTCTCTGGGTATAGGTGAACTACAACTTCCAAACTCAAGGTCAGTTCTCAAGAAAACCCTTTCTGTACTTTCTGTTGGTAATGAGAGTTCAATATGCCAAGTTTGGTTCGATTCCATTGTTGCAAGAGGTCCGGATGCTCTTTGATTGTGTGTTAACTATAAATCCCAGAAACTGTAACTCCCAAATGTCAAGGTCTATTTTTCCCAAACTCAACCTGTGTTCACATTTGGGCATATTGAGTATTCATGCCAAGTTTGGTCCTGATCCAGCATTGTTTCAGTTCACAGTGCTCTCTGGATATAGGTGAACTACAACTCCAAAACTCAAGGTCAATGCCCACCAAACTCTTATAGCATTTTCTCTTGGTTATGGGAGTTCTGTGTGGGAAGTTTGTGTCTTTCTGCCATTCCTGCCAGGATATCTATATTGTGTTCATTGAAACTGGCCCAGGTTTCATACTGAGTGTATAAATACATTTAAAAACATATTAACTATATGTATTACTGTGTTAGAGTGTCATTTTGTGTCATTTTGGTTGGTGGTGTGCCCCAGGATTTTGTAAATGTAAAAAAAAGGTTGGGAAACACTGAGCTAGGGGATAAATATGGATAATATGGATAACGTTTTATCCATTGAATGAATGTAGAAGAGGCTGCTTATGTGACATTTTGGTGAACGAAGCCAGTACATCAAGTTCCCTCCCATACCTTCCAAAACTGCAAAGATGAAAACTGGGACACATCCGGGTGAACGGCATCAGAGTATGGTCAAAAGGTTATGTCCAGGCAAAAAGAGGATGAAATTGATTAAGGGAGAAGAATATACGAGACTACTATTTTAGGCTGCAAAATTCTGGATTGTATACACTGAGTTTAAGGAAGCCTGAAAAGCACACACTTGAGCCTACTGTGAAGAGCAAGACCTCCTCCTCTCCCTTCTGCTGAGTCAATCGAGTACAAACAGCTTTTGTATTTTCAACTCAATTTGCAGAAATTGAAGTAAGCCAAGGACAAAGGAAATAGGGAGGAGGGAAAACTGGGAGTGTTTAAAAGCAGTTGATGCAGTGGCACAGCAAGGGGTTATGTTGTCCTGTTCCTGCAAAAGTGGAAAAAATGGAAAGTATGTTAGGCCAGATGTTGCCTTAAAAACAACAATCTCTCAAAAGTAGTTGATTTTAGGCTCTTCCTAGATTCCTGTGTTTTTGGGAAGGGAGAAAATTTTTTTGTATCATGGCTCAGCAGGGGCGGTCTAAGGTAATTTTAAATGGTAAGCAAACTATTTTGGCACCCCCAACATTATTTTGGTGCCCCCCCCACGCATGCCCAGAAGCTCCTGTGCGCAGACGCCTGTAAATACAGCACTCCCTATTCAGCCTGCGCCCCCGCCTCCGCGCATGCCCAGAAGCTCCTTAAAAAAATGCAAGTTGTGATTATAAGGGAGGTCTTGATCTATCACAAGCAGATGGAAGGACTGGGACTCCCCACATTGAGTGAAGAGATATTTTCTAAGGCAGTTTCCCAACCGGTGTGCCGCGGCACACTAGTGTGCCGTGAGCGATCATCAGGTGTGCCGTGGGAAATTGGGACCTTTCTTCCCCCTCCTAGCATCTCTTTCTCCCTCTTTCCCTCCCCAAAGATCCTCCCCGAGGCAAAGGAAGGGCTACGCCGAATGCCAGGGCCAGGCCCGCCTTGAGGAAGCCTTCAGGAGCCTCGACTCACCATGGCTCCAGCTCCCGCTCAGGGCTGCTTCAGCCTCCCGATACTGCCAGGTTCGTTCACTGCCCAATTCACCAACGTGGAGCTTCCGGCTTTGGCTGTTCTCGTGAGAAATTCAAGCCAACGCGAAAACGCCAACTCAGTCACTTCCTCCCAGTGCTCTGCTTTTGTGGAGGGAGGAGGGAGGCAGCGAAAGAGGCCACACAGATCTATGAAACGTATAGACTACCCATTCACAGGTTTCCAAGAAACAAATTGAGCTCTCTGCTTGGAAATGTTTGGGGTTTTTAAAACTATTTTACTGGATTTTTCAAGAGCCCCCCCAACCAAGGAACTGTTTATAACGGCTTCATGACATCCATAGTTGACTGGAAACAAGTTTCACTCAGGGTGAAATTTCACAAGGGTCTGGAGAACAAGCCCTATGAGGAGCGTCTTGAAGAGCTGGGCATGTTTAGCCTGCAGAAGAGAAGGCTGAGAGAAGACATGATAGCCATGTATAAGTATGTGAGAGGAAGTCATATATATGTTGTGTTCATAGAAATACATTTTAAAACGTATTAACCATATGTATTACTGTGTTAGAGTGTCATTTTGTGTCATTTTGGTTGGTGGTGTGCCCCAGAATTTTGTAAATGTAAAAAATGTGACGTGGCTCAAAAAAAGTTGAAAAACACCGTTCTACATCAAGGTCCAACATCACCCCAATTCACATTGGTTATGGCTGACTGCGTAGAAACTGAATGAAGGATATTCATCTCCTGTTATAGAAACTATGCTAGCATCAAAGAAGTCTGCAACTCAAAAGATCTATGATATCACATGCTATGTTTTTAGAAATGGTGTCAGACATGCAAAAGTGCTATTGACAAACATTTTAGATAGATTTAAACAAGGGCTTGACTCCCAATACACTGTGTAAAGACAAATATCAAAGATTGCCATCTCTACACATGAGAATATTCTAGCAATGTGACATGGCACAAATTTCCCTTATGGGACATAAACTTTGTATTAAATGTGTTAACCAGCCATTGGAACCCCCTAAAAATGTGTTTTCCCCCACTAACACTGCACAATTAATTTCTCCTGGGAATGGCATTTGCATTTGAGTTTCAAAGTTAGGAGCATTATCAGTTAATGATAATGTGTCCCAATTTTCAGGGGGGGGGGGGGGGAACGGGACACAACACTAGCTTACACGAACTCCGGATCAACTTTTGTCACATCTTCTCTATATATGATGTGGTATTTGTCTACATTCTGCATTTCACTCACTTGAAAAATGTTGTACTTTCAGAACAATGTGGATTTATGTAAACACTACAGAACAAAGTAGAGAGGTTATGTTTGTGTCATTCAATCTATGAACAGTAGGGATCAAGGTCTCCATATGTTTGGGCACATTCAACTAAGGCAATGGCCACAAGAGCTTATTATACTTAAAGCACTTCATTAGATGATGTGTGCAAAGTTGAAGGAAATAAGGAATCATCAACATGCCTAAGGCATAAGTTCAAAGCTGCAGAAGCAGTCTTTTCGAAAGTGAGTTCTGTAATTGGTTATTTCAACAGAAGCAAGCTGTCTTGTCTATGCTAACCAGACTCACCTGAAATTCTCCACCATCTGTCCCCACTGGGATTTCTGGTCAGTAGCCTGAGTTTTCTTGCCTTACTCCAACTTTGCCCCACTTTAGGCAAAGTTGGGGGATATTCCAGAGTTTGCAGGAAAATCCAGGGGATTCTGAGGCTTTGCAGCAGTCTGTATATTTATTTATTTATTTATTTATTATTTCGATTTGTATACCGTCCTTTCCAGTTGGTTCAGGACGGTTTACAGCATATCAAACTACAAACAAAGAGCATAAGAACAATAATATATAAAACAATTTCCACAATATTCCGCCATCACCAAGAGTAATTAGAGGCTGAATGCCTGCCGGAACAATGCCGTTTTGCAAGCTTTCTGGAAAGCCGGCAGCTCGCTGATTGCTCGCACTTCAGGTGGTAGACCATTCCACAAGCATGGTGCTGCAACAGAGAAAGCTCTCTGTCTAGTTGAAGACAAACGAATGGTTCGCAGAGGCGGAATCTGCAAGAGGTTGAGGTCCTCTGATCGAAGAGATCTCTGAGGAACATATGGGAGTAGACGGTCCCTTAAGTACACCGGCCCCAGACCTTGATGGTCAAAACCAACACTTTGAAGATGATCCAGTGCTCAATTGGTAACCAGTGCAGACATTGCAGGGTTGGAGTGATATGAGTTCTGGCCGGTACTCCAGCCAGGAGTCTCGCTGCTGCGTTCTGCACCAGTTTGAGCTTCCGGATGATCGACAAAGGAAGACCAATGTAAAGGGTGTTACAGTAGTCTAGCCTCAAGATGACCATCGCCTGGATTACCATGGCTAGGTCATTTCCGGAGAGATAGGGCGCCAGCTGCCTAGCCTGCCACAGGTGGAAAAAGGCAGATCTGCTGACAGTGGAGACCTGAGCCTCCATCGTCAGCAGCGGATCCAATTGGATGCCCAGACACTTTACTAAGGGAGACGGGCGTAGTGCCTCACCATCCAGAGCAGGCAGCCGGAGCTCACCCCCCCCCCCCCCCGGCCAAAGGATCTCTGTCTTCGACGGGTTCACTCTCAACCAACAGGCTCGTAGCCAAGCAGTCGTGGCTTCAAGGCATTGCTGGAAACAATCGGGTACAGAGTCTGGTCGGCCGTCCATCCTCAGCACCAGCTGGGTGTCATCAGCGTACTGATGACACTCTAGACCAAAACTCCACACCAATTTGGCAAGGGGTCGCATGTACTGTAGATGTTGAATAACAAAGAGGAGAGAATAGTTGGATTGGATCTGTTTTGACCTAATACCCTGCCCTGATGGATACCGCCTTTGATTTTACTTTGAGCTGATCAGTGCAGGGAAAAGTGATAGATAGCTCATCCCCATGTCTTTACCAATTTTTCCCAATGACTGATCACAAGTGTGCCCTATCCTGATATCATCAGATGCGAGAGGCAATGGCCAGGAGCTCTGTTGGAGCTCTGTGGTTGACAGGGTGTGGTGGCATTGACACAGAGAACAAGGTGACAGCCCAGTGGTGCCAATGTGGTCCCCACTTGTCTAGACACTGACTCCAGATATGGCAAATATATGCTGGATCTGGAGCTATTGTGGTGCAGAATTACACTGGAATACACCTGAACTCGTCTATAATGACTTTGGTACATCCCAAAGAACAGCGGATTCTTTCTCTAGTCCAGTGTTTCTCAACCAGTGTGCCGTGGCACACTAGTGTGCCATGAGCGATCATCAGGTGTGCCGCGAGAAAAGCTCTCTGTCCCCCTTCCTTCCCCCTCCTCTTGCCGAACTCCTGTTGCTTGGGAGAGGGAGGAGGAAGGGCAGCGGCGGCAAAGCAAAAGAAGCTGGGACCGGGGCGCTGTGGGAGAACTGAAGCTAGGGGGAGGGGCATGGCGTGGCCTGGCTCCACCCCCTCCCCTGGCTTCAGCGCTCCCACAGCTTCGCCAGCCTTGAGGGGGCAGTGCCAAGCCAGCAGTGGCAGAGCCAGTACAATGCTGGCTTGGCACTGCCCCTCAAGGCTGGCGAAGCTGTGGAGAACTGAAGCTGGGGAAGGGGCGGGGGCATGGCATGGCCTGGCTCCTCCCCCGCTTCGCACCCAGCAGCTGCTCCCAGTGTCATTTTGTGTCATTTTGGTTGGTGGTGTGCCCCCGGATTTTTTAAATGTTAAAAGTGTGCCGCGGCTCAAAAAAGGTTGGGAAACACTGCTCTAGTCTATCCAGGCAATGAGATATTTGGGTGTTTGTGCCTTCAAATCACCTATTGACTTATACAGTAACCCTGCTAATTTCATAGATATTTCTTAGGCAATGAATATCCAGTGATTTTACCAGTTTCTTCGTCTAAAATCCAACCTATATGGCACCTGTCATTCATTGCTAGTCTCCTGTCCAAGTACTGACTAGTGTTGACATTACTTAATTTAAGAGATCAGACAGAATTTGGTGTTTTTAGTTTATTTTGGCCTTGATTTGTTGGTATCCAACATAATTAGTCATTATTGGATGTACAGTGGAACATTCTACTCCCACCCTGAGTGATAGCTTCTATGAAGCTGGGTATGGTAAAAGTTTACTATATTTGTAAGTGATTTCTATAATTTCTGGGTATCTACTTTGTGTCTGATTCTTCTGTGCAACTAAGTTGAATGACCTGGTTACATAGCAAAAATGGAGAGCGTAGAGTGAGAATCAATAACTTAAATGGAAGAAAAAAGTTCTTGTATGCCTGCTTTGATTTTTTGCTTGCGTGGTATGATATTCTCAACAGTATTTTTAAAAATATAATCCTAGTTCTCTTTACAAGTGATTATTCTTTCCTATAGGACAGATTAATAGTTCGTGTGTTCACTGAGACGTTACCTAGGGACTAACTGATTTTGCTAGCATGCAGGGTCAGCAAAAGGACATACTTTTCTGTGATCCGTCTCTCTTTTTTTTAGATAAGGTTGCACACAATGAGATGTAGCATGCAACCAGGAAGGTGTATCCTTATATGACTTGCGAGGCAAGCAGAACGGCACCTAAGAGCTTAAACAACTACAGTCAAATTGAACATTTCACCAGATGTTTAGGTTTGACAATTGACCAGAAAATCAATTGGTTTGCTTATGTGGCTTTAATCTTGATTTTAATTTAATTTCCAACATTTCTACCCTGCTCTTCTCAACCCCCGAAGGAGGACTCAGAGCAGCCTAACAAAGGCAACAATTCGATGCCGTGCTGGCCCTCATGTAACACAGTATAAATACATATCTGTGGTGCTCCTAGAAGCAGTATAAAAATACAAATAAAACAAAAAACATTGAGCACTAAAATACATTAAAATACAATTAACATTAATACATCATATACATTCACTTAAGTTACAAACAGTGTCCCCTCCATATTAGGAGCATTGAGCCATATCCATCAACTTGCCATTACAATCAATCCAAAGTGCTGTATTGTGCTAATGTGCAAACGCCTGGTCCCATAGCCAAGATTTCACTTTTTTCCTGAATGCCAGGAGGGATGGGGCTGATCGTACATCACTTGGAAGTGCGTTCCACAGACGGGGAGCCACCACCGAGAAGGCCCTATCTCTCGTCCCCACCAACCACGTTTGAGAAGTCAGCGGGAGCGAGAGCAGGGCCTCCCCGGATGATCTTAAATTACGAGGTGGGACGTAGAGGCTGATGCGTTCGGACAAGTAAACTGGGCCAGAACTGTATAGAGCTTTAAAGGTCAAAACCAGCACTTTGATTTGAGCTTGGAATTGGACAGGCAGCCAGTGGAGCTGACACAACAGGGGGTGGTATGCTCCCTGTACGCAGCTCCAGTTAGTAATCTTGGGGTTTGAAGTTTGGAAATAGCAGTTAGAGATTTGGAGAAGGGAGAAAGAAGGAAGTTTAGCTTGTATTATTTAATAGTTACTTCAAAGGAAGAACTATTGGTTTGAACAGACTCTGGCGAATTGGGCTGTTTGTATTTGAAGGAACCGGTTAGTAGAGTACTAAAAGTTTCTCTGTTTAAAGGTTTTGACTGGAACCTATAATTCAAGCACTGAACTACTTCTGGAACCAAAAAGCTTTGTACAAGAATATTGCAACCACTAAGCTTCTGTGCCAGTTCTAAAGACATAAACAAACATCGTTCTTTGTTCATACCAAACAAAAGCCCCTGCTTGCCTCATAAAAACTATACCCATAAAGGAGATTATAGAAGAGTTCTATAGTTGGTGGCAGCGCGTGATAAACCTAAAGAAAAATAAACCCCCTACAATTTAAGTCAGTGTTTCCCAGCCAGTGTGCCGTGGCACACTAGTGTGCCGTGAGCGATCATCAAGTGTGCCGTGGGAAATTGGCACTCTCTCCCCTCCTAGCAGCCCCCTCACAGGTTTCCGCTTGGAAATGTGGTGGTTTTTTTTTATTATTTTACTGGATTTTTCGAGAGTTGCCTCCCCCCCCCCAAGGAAATGTTTATAACAGCTTCATGACATCCATAGTTAACTGGAAGCAAGTTTCACTCAGGGTGAAAATTCACAAAGATCTGGAGAACAAGCTCTATGAGGAGCGGCTTGAAGAGCTGGGCATGTTTAGCCTGAAGAAGAGAAGGCTGGGAGAAGACATGATAGCCATGTATAAATATGTGAGAGGAAGTCATATACATGTTGTGTTCATCGAAACAGGCCCAGGTTTCACACTGAGTGTATAAATACATTTAAAAACATATTAACTATATGTATTACTGTGTTAGTGTCATTTTGTGTCATTTTGGTTGGTGGTGTGCCGCGGCTCAAAAAAGGTTGAAAAACACTGATTTAAATGATTCAAAGTGGGATACTCTTAACAGCTATTGGGGTATCTCTTTCCTACATTTTGGTGGCAAACAAGGATGGTGTTTTCCCATATTTTGGCAGCAGCAGTGGGATGATATAAAAAAGAGTCCCCCCTGCCAGAAGATTTGTTTGTCCTCCTTTTATTTTACACAAACCCGCATGTAATCCAAGCAAAGTACATACATACTGTACTACTAGCAAAAGCAAAAAATTCAATTTTTTAAAGATTACAATATCCCTATTTAAGAATTTTGGCTTGGTGGCATTTTAGAAACTTCATAGACTTGCCCCGTAGATATCTAGAGTATTCATGGAATTATTATTTCCAAGATAGGCTATTTCTATGAATCTATGAAGGGAGAAACAGGTGCCTTTGGCAAAGAAAAGTGGACCCTTTGAATCATTTCGACAACCCGTCACATACCATGCAATGATGCATGCAACCTGGTCTGCCCAAGGCAATCTGTGTGGGCACGGAGCAAAGTCCACTGCCTTGGAAAAGAACTTGATGTATGCAAAGGATCAGAGAAATGAGCAAGGAAAAAAAGGTGTAAAAATCGGGGTGTCATGTTTAATTTTCACTGCTTCAAGTCAGATCACTGGATGCACAGAAGGTTTTCAACACCTATGAATTAGACAGCTGGTCTGTTTATTCAGGGGACACTGCGCCAGGTGTGGAACTGCTAGAGGTCGCAGCAAAGATATCAGTCCTCCACCTCCATTCCCAGCTTTCTTAAATATTTAAACTGGTGTGTACATATCGCTTTTGACAGACTAGGCACCATACGGCAGGAAAACTGGAAGTCAGTCCTGCTTATGAAGTGAGAGTGTTGGGGCTTCCAAGATATTATTTTCCAATTGTTGGTGAATTATTTCCAGAAACACCCACTGGCTGAGTTGAAATTCAACAAAGGTGATGCCACATTGGGGACAATGGTCCATATAAAATAATATTTGTAGGAGAGCACACAGAACCATATAGCACATCCAGATAGGATTTTTGCATTAGAAAAACCAACAGGGATAGAATCTAATACAAATCAACACAGTTTAGGAAGTAAATACTCACTATATATTCAAAATATCTAACAGTATAAACCAAGATTTTTAACAATCATCTATCAGTATGGGCATAATAAATTGCAGGTATCCAATAATTGCCCTTTCTATGACAAACATCAAGAATACAAAGATATGGGGCAATAGCATCAACAATATCATGTACACAAAATCACCATACATAGCAAAATACATATCAGAATTGCACTTTGTTATACTTAATCTGAAGAATATGCATCTGTATCAAAAATATATTCACACACCTATATGCGTTAGCCACAAACAATCATAATTCCATATTTTAAAGTAGGCGATACACACACATAGTAGTGCAAACTGTCCGTGGTGCAAACACTACGTGGAGGGTGCTCCGCATGTGTTTGGTGTAGACCACATAGATGCAAACCATAAAGTCATTTACAAGTTCAACTTCTCCTTCGAAATGTAATAATCCAAAGTAGTCCCAAAGTGGTCCCAAAGTTGTTTGTGATAGAAATGCAAAGTAATCCACCGCCCGATGGCGAAACACAAGCCGCTAAGCCCTGCCCTTTCCGGGGAGGTGAGGAGAGCGAAAAGTTCCGTTCATTGTTACCTGAGAGCAGCCTGGATATAGACTACAATTCCCAAATGGGACAAGAACACATGTGCCCTCGTAGGCTTTTCTTTGTGCCAATAACAAGTATTTATATCCAATCGTAAATATCGCGAATGGTACAGGAGCAGGACCCGATCCATTTATTCTCCAAGGCTTCGCCTCCTTAGCGTCACCCAGCCCGAAGAGACATGAGCATCCTGGAGGATGCACACACAGCTCTTACTCCCAATAATCCCAATTGAAAGGTTATCATATAAGGCACCCTTGTATGGGGAAAATGAAACTTGGATACTGTGGAGGAGCCAACCCAGATAATGGCGGGTGTAGATGAATCAAAAAACAAGGGGGAGGAGCTGACGGGATCATGAATATTGGGGCCCTTTTGCCATTTCGCTAGAGGAGTTCTAGCTTTATCAAGGCCCAATATTTAGACCATCCATACCTGGGTAAAGGCGTCCCTCAGGATTTTTGCATTACCTATTTTGATTTTAAAAGGAACGATTCAATAGCTTCAGTCATCTTTTAAAACTAGCAGATTGCTGTTAGTGTTGCTATTACTAACCTCATTTATATCCCACCTTTTCTTCAAGCGTGGGAATGCAAGGCTGCTTACACATGCAAAAAGATTATAATTTAAAACATTTAAAAACAAATCAAACTCAAACAATATTAAAAACACTGTAAAAAGTTGTTAAAAGCAGTAACAGGCCAATTTAAAAAGAATAGAGTATGCACAATTCTTTGCTTAATATCTTTCCATTCGAAAAGTCTGTCTGAATTTTTTAAAAGTCTCCTGCTGATGTAAGGACAGCCTATTCTTGTCTCCTTGAAGAGGAAGTTCCAAAGTATAGGTTTAGCCACTGAAAAGGTGGTAGTGCCTTCCTTGAAAGCTTTTAAACAGGGGCTGGATGGCCATCTGGCAGGGGTACTTTGATTGTGCTTTTCCTGCTTGACACGGAGTTGGACTAGATGGCCCGTCTGGTCGCTTCCAACTCTATTATTCTATGGTTCTCCCCTGTTCCTATCAACTGTACATGTAAACATGGAGAAACCGAAAGGCCTGTTTTGTAGATCTTAGGGAAGATATTTCCAAACTATGTTGTCACGACATGTTAATGTGTTGGTTGCAGTGTGTCATGCAAACATTACAAGAAACCTCCGAGTCTGCGTCAAATAAGTAATGAATCATATGAACAGAAATGAAAGGTTTTCATGACATATGTTATGTCCCCATACATTTTGTTATTAAAATTTATGCATGTGTCCATATCTCTTATAAGTGGTTGGTTTAACCTCCAGTTTGCTAGTTATGATTCATGTCTGAAAAGTGTGTTACCGACATGGAATGTTTGGAAGGCTCTGCCTTAGGGTCTGGGTAGGCCCTTCTCCCATATAAAAAATATCTGAAAACGGGGTACATCTTAGAATCATAGGTGTGTCTGTTGACCTCATCATATGGAGCATTTTCCCCATTGTAGGATACTTCATCTCCATTTCAAGGACGAAGAGGCACATCACATGACATTTTCCAACTTCCAACCATCATCTGTTACCCTTCGTCCCTGAAATGGAGCTGAAGCATGCTGTAAGGAAGGAGTTCAGAACATGGGCAAAAAATCATGTTTTGAGCCCTTGGCGCATGGCAGAACATTGCTAACACTGAAAAACACATGTGATGGGATCTGACAGATTTGCCCATGTTGGTATCACCCAGCTTCACCAACTGGGAACAACCCTCCAGAAAGGACTGGAGCCACAGTAGGACAGTGCCCCCAAGTCCCATCCCGGAGAGTCAACTCAGAAGGATACTGTGACGACCTGGGCTATAAAACTTGGAGCAGGGTGGACCTTCCTGTCTTAGATCCCACCCTAAACCACCAGAAAGTCACTAAGTGGAGGCTTAAACCACTAGAACGCTGCCACCAACCTAAAAATGATCTTTTAGGATTCCTGTTAAAATAATATATAAGCTAGGCTCCTAATCGAAAAATAAACTGAGAGGATTATTGAGGTGAAATCTATCCCCCTTGACTGGGACGGTGGGAAGGCTGAAATTGGCACACTCTGATGTAATGAGGCACACTGAAAGCTTATCTTGAAAAGCTAACAGATAGAACTTTTATTAACTTAACAGGCAGATCTTAAAAGCACAAATGTGTAACGGTTATACAGAATGGTACTAAAGCGTATTGGTTACTGAAGATTGGTTTCTTAACTTAGTTACAAAACTAGACAGTTCAAAACTTGTCTATCTAAACTTCCTCACTCTAATCCTATGACTAGTAGTGAGTAGTCCTCAACTAACTAAACTAGTTAGTTCCCTGAGCTAACACTCAGTCTTCCAGAAGGACCCTAGCTACTAACTCTCTCCTACAGTTTTCCTGTAGCTAGCTTCCCCAGAGATGTGAGCTAATCTCTAAGCCCTAGAGATCCAAAAGCCTGTGTCTGACAGCCTGTCAGCTCCACACAGCACTTTTCCTGTCAGCTATTCTAAGACACCCTGTCTTGCTGACTGCTCACTCTCAGCTCTGTCAAGAGACTCCTCAATAAGCTACACTTTTTCCCTCCTAAGCTGCTCGGCTCCTCCCCTCAGCTCTGAGCCACTCCCAGGCAGCTCTCTCTCTCTCTCTCTCTCTCTCTCTCTCCCCCTGAGTAGGATCCAAGCCACTCCCCCTTTCCTGGCTAATCTGTTTACTATGGATGCCAAACTGCTATGCTGGTCTCGGCCTAACATAAAATGGGTGAGTCCTCACAGATACCATGATCGATGGTATTGAAAACCTCTGAGATGTCCAAGAGAACCAGCAGGGTCACACTCCCCCTGTCCAGTTCCCTGCGGAGGTCATCCACCAAGGCGACCAAAGTTTCAGTGACCACTTTACTGGCAATGCATTTTCTCCTTCATGGTAATCTAGGCTCCATAGGAAGTGGTGGAGTTCTCCATTATACTCCATTTTATGAGATGTTCCTCTATGATCCTTCTGTTGTTTAAAGTGGTTTAAAGACAGTATGAGTTCTATTGAAATAAGTGATTTAAAAATGTGCTGATCTCCTGTAGAGGGAGACCATCAAACTTAAAGGAGTGTTAAAAGTGGAGTTAAAATCCTGCTGGTCTACTCCAGGGGAGGAAATCAAACAAAAGAGGGGAAGATCCCATTGAAAGGAATGTTTTAAAACTGATATGGGAGGAAATACTGCCTCCTGTGATGTGTGAGGCTTTGGGTAGGTCAAGGGATATACCTGAAAGAAGTTTTTAAAATGCTGTCCTGTCTCCTTTAATGTAAGGGGCTTTGGTCAGGGCAATTTCATCCCATGGAAAGAAGAGATTTTAAAGTGGTGTCAGTCTCCTTTAATATAAGGGGCTTTGGACAGGGAATTCTTGGCTTCGGACATTGAAGTTTTTCCTGATTAAAAAAAGTTATACGGAGAGGGCAGAGAAGAGGATTCGCTGTGTGATGATTCCAAACACAACCAGCAGCAAGCAAAAAACTGAAGAGGGAAACACGTGTGATGGGAAGACAGAACTTGAAATGAGATGATTGGGAATCTAACAAAATTAGTCTCTTTGCTAAACAGATGGTTCCCAACACTTCTCAAGATCCATGTGATGAGGTCCTTAGAATCACAGTTTTTTTCAAATTGTTTCTGCACTTTGCAGATGGCTTCACACATTTTGTTTTCAATTGCACCTCCATGTGTGACTGTTATTGCTCCACCCCGCTCTTGCTATTCCATTGTTGAATAAAGTGATGGGTTTTGCAAGTATGGAATCACTGTTATTTCATTATAATAGAGCTCACTCAGTGACAACTAGGAAGTTTTGGTTGCATCTCTGGTTGTATCTCTGAAATCACCTATGTTATTGTATTTCGTTCATTTTCATCCCTTATTTCACACTGAAATGTTGTCAAAAAGATTGCAGTACAAAACCACATTGAAAGGAAAAGTTATTGTGTCTTCAGAAGTGTTTCTAAAAGATGTTCTAAGAATTTTTTTCTTAGAATCAAAAGGGAGGTTGGTTAGTGGTACTGAAATTAGTCTATGTCTTACAATTGATGACATCTTAGAATTGAAGAAATGCAGTAAGTCATGTAGAGCAGTGTTTCCCAACCAGTGTGCTGGGGCACACTAGTGTGCCGTGAGCGATCATCAGGTGTGCTGTGGGAAATTGGAACCTCGGGGGAGTCTAGTGTGTTGAAGTATAAAAACCCTAAGAAACCTACCTCGATAAAGGCACAAAATTACAACCCCCCCCCTCTTTGTCTACTTGGTCTCTCCCTCTCCATGCATTGGGAAGGCCCACCTCCCTTTCCCCAAGTAGAGACCTCCTCTTGCCTCCTGGGGGTTCTGTGTGGGAAGTTTGGCCCAGTTCTATCATTGGTGGGGTTCAGAATGCTTTTTTGATTGTAGGGGAACTATAAATCCCAGCAACTACAACTCCCAAATGTCAAGTTTCCCCTGAACTCCATCTGCGTTCATATTTGGGCATATTGAGTATTCATGCCAAGTTTGGTCCTGGTCCAACATTGTTTGAGTCCACAGTACTCTCTGGATATAGGTGAACTACAACTCCAAAACTCAATGTCAATGCCCACCAAACTCTTATCGCATTTTCTCTTGATTATGGGAGTTCTGTGTGGGAAGTTTGTGTCTTTCTGCCAGGATATCTATGTTGAGTTCATTGAAACAGGCCCAGGTTTCCCACAGCTTATTAACTATATGTATTACTGTGTTAGAGTGTCATTTTGTGTCATTTTGGTTGGTGGTGTGCCCCAGGATTTTGCAAATGTAAAAAGTGTGCCGCGGCTCAAAAAAGGTTGAAAAACACTGAAGTAGAGCATAATAGTTAATCAGTTTGTTGTTGTTTGTAAAGATATACTTAAAAATGTCCAAACATTCTCCAAACATTCTCCAAAGTGTCTTACACTGCCCCTGTCTCCTAGATGTAATGAGTAAATGCAAAATAAACCAACTTATTTGTCATTGCTATTCTCTGAGTCCCTCACCCCTCTGGCAAGCAGCTGCCAGTGAAATTGAGCTCACTGCATTTGAATGTTGTGTTGATTCTTTTGTTTAATTGCGTGACACTGGGCAGATTGAAGGAGGCAAAGGAATGCTGCTTTTGCCAGCTGCTATGCAACCATGAAAGAATATCTAATTCTGCCCTATTATAGTATGTGTGGAGGGATAATCTGGTGTATATGCAGGGATAATCTATATATTGTAGAATTACAGTGGCTTCACAGTACCTCTGTGAGGTCTTTTGTATACATGAGGACTACATTAACCTCAGGATTCTAATTAAACAGCTAGCTCAACTCCTCCTTTCCAGAATACACCATCCCATTCCACCAGTTTAATGTGTTTTACCCCAAACAGTCAATATTCCACACACACACTGAGTATGTTGATTACTCACATAGTTTGCTCATTTTAGGTCCTCCTATCCTATCAGGCACGTTGCTGTTCTTGTTACTACAAATACGAGGGCGGGTCAATAAGTCTGTGACTTTTTGAATAAAACACAAGTTTTTGGATAAAAAATCATTTTATTTTTCAACGTAGTCTCCTTTGAGCTCTATACACTTGGTCCAACGTTTCTCCAATTTTTTATCCCTTCCAAAAAATAAGATTTGTCGAGGTCATCAAAATAGGTATTTGTTTGTGAGATGATTTCATTGTTGGAGTCAAATCTCTTTCCGCAGAGCCATTTCTTCAGGTTTGGAACAAGAAATAGTCACTCAGGGCTAAATCCGGAGAATAGGGCAGATGAGGGAGCAATTCGTATCCCAATTCATGGATTGTTGCCATGGCAACTACACATGTGTGCACCCTTGCATTGTCCTGATGCAAAAGAACTTTTTTCTTGGCCAAATGCGGTCTTTCACCCCCAAATCCTCATTAAATCGACCAAATAAGTTGGCATAATATTAGCCATTGACTGTTTTACCCTTTTGAAGGTACTCAATGTGGATTATACCGCGTGCATCCCAAAAAACCGTCGCCATGACTTTATTGGCTGACAAACCCACCTTGGCCTTCTTTGGCGCCGATTCACCCCGAGAAACCCACTGTTTTGACTGCTGTTTGGTCTCTGGTGTGTTGTGGTGGATCCACGTTTCGTCCACGGTTACGAAACGGCACAAAAACTCATCCATATTGCGGTTGAACAATGCCAAACACTCCTGCGAAATTGTCACACGGTTGCGTTTGTGGTTGATTATGAGCAAATGCGGCACCCATCTTGCGGAAAGCTTTCTCATACCCAAGTGATCATATAAAATTGAAACCACTGAGCCATGTGAGATGCCTATGGCTTCCACAATCTCTCGCACTTTCAATCTTCGATCGGACAACACCATATCATGAATTTCTTTCAATTGTTTCGGGTGTAGAGACCTCAACTGGTGTCCAGAACGTTCTGCATCTTCCATGTTTGTACGGCCACAACGAAATTCATTAAACCACTTTTTAACCATTGAAATTGATGTTGCAGAGTCCCCATAGTATTTATCAAGCTTAGCCTAGGTTTGAGTGATGGTTTTTTTCCGCAAAAAAATAATGCTTAATAAGCACACAAAAGCACACTTTTTTCCATTTTCTCCTCAAATCATGCGGTAATCAGCTATCAATGGCTGTCAAACACAAACTAAGTGACACAGCTTGTTCAAATTTTGACAGGAGTCAACTGACAGATGCTTGTTGACAGGAGCTGCATTGCCCTTTCAGTTAAGAGGTGGGAAATTCAAAAAGTCACGGATTTATTTACGCGTAGATATAAGCACGGTCCAACACGATTTTATTGCAGGTACAGCACTGTAAAGCTAAAGCACCGTCCCGCCACCCAAACACACCTTTCAAACCCCTCCCTATGCAATGTCAGGCAGGGTTGCACCATCTCCGGGTGAATCAGCAAATTTACCTCACTTCCCCTGGAGGCACCTGGAAGTTACATCACCCCAGACTGATTCAGCATGTCCTGTAACTAGGGCAAGGTCTCAGAGAACTGGGACAAAGGTCAGCCACCTCATTATGGAAACCTGAGCTTCTTCCAAGCTCAGATTTCCCAGATCTGACAATTATACTCTCAGTATTTCATACAATTTCATAAAGAAAAGAAAATAGTTCCTTGTCTGAATGTTAGCAAATGTTACATCGGTTTTGACATCATTTCCATTAGAAAAGTTAAGCTTTGAAGAGGAATTTGGAGGAAAGATAGTTGGATTCACTTCTTATCAGAACAGAGTCCCGTCTTTGTCCCAGGGATAATGATATGGTCTAGCAGTGATGGGCAGCTGGATCTAGCCTAAAGTCCCCCAGTTCTCCAGAGCAGTGCTGCCCAGATTTCAGAAGTGGGTTCTTCGAGATCTCTAGGTCCCTGGCAACTGTCAAGGGGGACAAAGGTAGCACCACCATCCCTGGAAAGAAAACCAGAAGAGGTAGATTCGAGTTTATTTGGATCAGTGGTTCTCAATCTTTTTTGACCAGGGCCAACCTTGACCAGGGACCACTCTTCAACATTAGTACCAAAAGAGTTACGAATCAGTTTTTTGATCAACTTTAGGTTTGGTTTGGTTATTTGGGATCCTGATTTGGAAAATTACATTGAGTAGACCAAATCAGCTGTAGTTTCCGATGTAGAACATATGCCATCCAGTAGTCTCCACCTGCTTGCCCAGAGAAAACCATATTTAATGAGCCTCAGTACTATAAGAAGATGTCGCAAGACCAGTTGCTCTCATTGCAATGGTGTTGTAATGGTTAGGCTGCGGACCATATTTTAGTTCTAGCAGACCACTGGTGGTCCACAGGCCATAGGTTGGGAACCATTGATCGAGGTAAACAACAGAGCAGAGCTATGTGTAAGTCACGAGAGGACTGACAAATCAAAATACAGAACTGTATCAAAAATTCTTATTTAGTACAAATGTAAATATATGAAGCATACATACATGCCCCTAAAGGATGTGACCAATATACATGAATAGTCATACACAATAATAATACCAAATAGCCAGGACGAAAGGGAAACTCACGGAAGATGCCAAATAGTAGTGAAGCAATTCAAACGGAGAATAGTCCGGATCAGGTTGCAAGTTCCGATGCAAGGCTAATAGCAATCCACGATGGAAACCAATAGGATAATAAGTCCTGGGTAGGTATGGAAGTCACTCCGATAGGTCAGGCAATTGTAAATTCAGAAGAGGGTAGGACAGTTCATAGAGGTCAGGGGGATATGAGAAAATGAAGGGAAAGATTCCAGGATGCGGGAGGCAATCATTCGGGGCCTCCTCGAAATGTGATCGGGTTGAAAAATACGCCAACGGAGAGCAAATGCCTGCTTTTCGGCCACAGAAAACCGTTTCGCCAATTGGCTTTGTCAAGGCGTGGTATAGAATAATCAGCGTCCCATATTTACAATAGCACAATGTGACCGATCATAACCCTACTCAGGAAAGTAGGGTGACCCGTAGGTGAGGGGGGCACTCCTGAGGGGGGGCTGAACCCTTTCAGGAAGGAGAGCTGGGGGTGGCAACGGCTGCGGGACTCCGCTGCAGTTTGTTCCGAGGCTCGGAGCCACCCAGTGTGCTCAATTCCTATTTGTCCTGCTCAGCCGAACCTGCGTGCGCTTCGGCCACTCAGCACAGCCCTCCCCCGCGGGACGGTGACGGGCCTCCTGCGCATGGGCCTCCCAGGGGGTGGGGCGGAAGGGGGTTTGGCGAAAGCAGCGGTGTCACGTGGGGGGGGGTGACAGTTAGTAAAATGACAGAGTGTCACTTTGTGTTATTTTGGTTGGTGGTGTGCCCCAGGATTTTGTAAATGTAAAAAATGTTCCGCGGCTCAAAAAAGGTTGAAAACCACTGATCTAGATCAAGGGTGGATGAAGTGCCCATGTGGACCATTTGTGTGGCCCTTAACCCCTTCATATTCCTTAGGTCACTTTTTTCTGGCTAAATTCCCAGCAATGGTGAAGAGGGCATCACAACCCATGTGTAACTCAGCATGCAAATATTTACACCACACTAACCACTGCAGGATCTTGGCCAGTGTAAGAAGGGCCATGTTTTATCAGGGCTGAAAACCACTGAAATCCAACATCCTATTTTTTACAGTGACCATCCAGATTTCCCAAAAGGAGGCCCATAAGCAGAACATGGGCACAATAGCATACCCCACCCCTTCTTCCTTCTTCTTCCAGAACTGAAGGAGACATGGCTTGAGTATATCCAAATGGGAAAGCAACTAGTATACAGCCAAATGACCAAAAAGACTAACAACTATTGCTAGTCTTATTCTCAATAGGTTTTACAAATATGATATCTTGTCTGAGATACCTTAGTACCCAATTGATCACAGCAGCTTTGTTTCTACTCCACACTTTTAAGTAGCCCCGAACAACTTTTGGTTTAGTTTTTATAATGGTGACAGGCAATATTATTCATCATACCTTTTACATGTTTGCTTTGTGGATAAAAGCCGAGAATGGGCTTGGCCGACTTATCGGCCAAGCAGGTTACGGGGCAGCGTTGCCCTCACGCCATCTTCTTTGCCAGAGGGGCTTCTTCCCCCCAGAAGCCCCTGGGGTGGCAGGATGGCTTCCCGCCACTCACCGGCCAGCCAATGAGGGGGCTGGCTCCGCCCCGCCCCCTCCCTGCTTCCAGCCGGCCCCACACTTCCGCCCGGGCAGCTTACTTAAGGGGACAGTCTTGCAATATAGAGGCAGTCTTGCAATATAGGCTTTGATTTATGTTATTGCAGCTTTGCCTATGACATCCACTCTTCCCTACCACTTTTGGCCACTGATAGGACAAGAGTATTCAATAGTGTACACATGCATGTGCCTCTGGATTGGAGCTCTTCACATCTGGTAGGTCAGAAAATGACATCTGTTTGAACACTCTTACAGTGGTATACAGATGCTACATACTATATTCAGGGGCAGGCCCATAAGGAACTCCATTATATCTCCAACAAGCTGTTAAATGTTTCAACTGTGTCCATTTGTAGTAAAATCTGCTTTTGCTACATGCGGATAAACATGGAAGAAACATAGGATATTTTGTCAGTGGTGTCAGCCTTACAACAGCAGCTTAGTTTGGGTCCATATGCTGATCATCCTGTTCTCAGGTGCATTAACAGCTGTGACTTTATTCCCTAGGTGAAATATAAGCCATCCCGAACGCTAGTGTAATTTCTGGGCTCAGATTAGCATGTGGTTTTTATGTGACAGGTTATTCTTGACAGATTGCAAACCTGTTCAAGAAAGCGGGAGAGTTGCAGGTTACAAAAAATATTTGTGTTGAGGAATCTCTCTGTTTTGTTTGTATTTTGGTTTAATGCTCGCCTCTAGCAGTGACCCTGAGCCAAAGGACTTAATGTTAAGAACATAAGAACATAAGAAGAGCCATGCTGAATCTCCTCAGCCCATTTGTTTGTATTTTCTGTTTCACATGGCCCACCAGTTGTACACAGGGATCTCTAGCAGAAATGTTATCCACAGGCATCTGCTGTGCTGGCAGCGATGGGACAGAGTCATTGTGCCACTTCACCCTAAACTGGAGGAAAGAATAAAGAGAACGGTCAAGGGAGGGAGGAAGCGTAGCAGTCATTCGGTTCTACTTGGTGTGTGTGGGGGGGGGGATGGATGGACGGACTACATTTAATACATAAACAGCCACCGTAGCATGTTATAACCAATTTTGAAAACGGGAGCAATGTCAAAATAGCTTTGTTGGTCAGAATGGGGAACTCTCTGGCAACAGATAACCAAAAACTGTCCAAAGAAAGATCAGCAAATTTTAGCTTTAAATTACGATCTTGTTTCAGTTCAATGAGTCTGAGCGAATCCAAGATGGCGCGACCATAGCACTCTCGCGTCACCTCTTAGGTGACGCGAGAGTGCTATGGTTCCATTTCTTAAAGGGACAGATGCGCTTTATACTTTATATATGAATGAAGTTCGAAAATAATTTCCCACGGCACACCTGATGATCTCTCATGGCACACTAAGGTTCTGCGGCACACTGTTTGAAAATCACTGTTTTAGAGGACCAGTGGCTGAGAACTACTGGGTCATTGTGATAGCTGTATGTGGAGCTGCCTTTGAACATCAGTCAGGTTAGAATGTTGCAATCAGATGTAGACCAGGTCCAGTTATACAGAGGCTACAAGAGCCATGCTGGCTGCCAGTCTATTTCTGGCTCAATTCAAAACATTAGTTGGTATCTTTAAAGCCAGTTACCTGAAGGCTTTCCCCATATGAACATGCTCAGATGTTGAGAAGCTCTTAAGAGGCTTTTTTTTACTTCACCCGGAGTGCATCTTTCCAAGGAACTTCTCAGTGCTGCACCCAAATGATGGGGAGAAACACATTCTGTAGTTGGCAGGCCAACAGCAGCCCTCTCCTTGAGATTTCATGACCCAAACATGAGAATGAAGGGAATATTTGTGATTCTATAAGTATCCTTGTGATGTCACAGAGCTCCCGGTGGTGCAATGGGTTAAATCCTTGTGCTGGCAGGACTGCTGAGTGACAGGTCAGCAGTTCGAATCTGGTGAGAGTGGGTTGAGCTCCCTCTATCAGCTCCAGCTCTCCATGCGGGGACATGAGAGAAGTCTCCCACAAGGATGGTCAAACATCTGGGCATCCCCTGAGCAACGTCCTTGCAGGTGACCAATTCTCTTACACCAGAAATGACTTGCAGTTTCTCCTTCGTGTGGTCTGTGAAATGCACACAAGTGGGTTTACTCCCGCGCAAGCGTAGAATCTCGGACATACTAGCTAAATTCAAAGATTTACATATGCCCCTCCCACTCCCCGCCCTCCCTCATCCCCCACTGTAGCTACCTAGTCAGTCCTTTTTCCGCCTTGACATCACTCCTTACCTCAGCTCCCGGTATCCGAGGCCAGCCACGTGGCGGCCAGCGCCACGCGGCCTCTCCTCTCCTCCAACCTGCTGCTGCTGCTTCTTCCCCGTCACCGCCAAGCCGCAGCGCACTCCCTGCATTCCCCCAGCCTTCGGTTACCAAAGACAGCCACGTGGCGCCTAGCGCCACGTGGCCTGCCTTCCCTACTTGCTGCCTCAGCTGATGCTTCTCCTCATCCTTCGGAGACCGCGTGTGCCTTTCCAGCACCGCGCAGCCGCGTGGAGGCATCCTGGGGATTTGGGCATTCACTTGGATGAATTCTCCCATCCTCGGTCACGGAGCCTGAGAGGGAGGGCTCCGGTGACCGAGCCCATTACTGGATTTTCCTATGGGTATCCTTATGGATACCCTCCTCCTTATCCCCCTTCCTCATTACCCCTTTTATCCACCTGAGCCTTACCTACA